>JASFAX010006918.1:0-29127 GCA_030737875.1 Allium sativum
AAACGGCCTTACGGATTGGAAGTTACGCCCGTTTCCGTGAACGCGCGCAGAACTTGGATTTTGGAACTGGTGACATTTTTGTTAGGCTCGCCCCCTTTGTTCGTGGACTAGCCCCGGCACGATTTACTATATTTTGGAATATGATTCACTGTGTTATATTTCTATTTCATCCTCATAAACGAGTTTTCAAAAGTGATACAGGGCAATCTTGGATTTTCAAACGGATGTTACACCTCAGGACTTCGATGTTGCACCCAGAAGACGTGGGTTGTTCCGCCAACCATAACTTTGTGTCCATTTTGAGTTACAACAACCATAACCATTCAACACGAAGCTCTTTCATAGATCTATAGGGCTTGCAGGTTCCACCTATCTCGTCTTTGTTCAGTAACCAAGATATTCAACCTTAATGACATTTGGGAACATAGAAAGCCTTTTTAACTCAAATTTTCACATGTCGTTTTGTTGGTCAAAGGGTGTTTGACCATGGTCATAATTCGATTTACTATATTTTGAAATGTGATTCACCATGTTATATTTCTATTTCATACCCATAAACGAGTTTTCAAAAGTCATACAGTGCAATCTTGGATTTTCAAGCGGATGTTGCACCTCAAGACTTCGATATTGCACCCAAGAGACGTGGGATGTTCCGCCAACCATAACTTTGTATTTATTTTGGGTTACTAGAACCATAACCGGCCTGTTGACACACTTTTTGGTCAAAGCTGTCACATATGGAAAATCTAATTAAGCAATGCGCTCAGGTACAGAGAACTTCGTAGGAAAATATAGAGCGATTTGGTTGAATCGCAACATCAAAAACAGGCCCGAAACTCCTATCAGAAGACCTTTTTTGGTCCCAAAAACATCAATTATGTAGCTTTGCTCCATAACTCCTGTAGCCCTCTGAATTTTCTTCAGGTAGAGATTTCGTATGGATGAAACAGACTTACGGATTGGATGTTACGCCTGTTTTCGTGAACGCGCGTATAACTTGGATTTTGGAATTGGTGACATTTCTGTTCGGCTCGCCCCCATGGATTGTGGACTAGCCCGGGCTCGATTTACTTTATTTTGGAATATGATGCACCATATTATATTTCTATTTCATCCCCATAAACGAGTTTTCAAAAGTCATACAGGGCAATCTTGGGTTTTCAAACGGATGTTGCACCTCATGACTTCGATGTTGCACCCAGGAGACGTGGGTTGTTCCGCCCAACATAACTTTGTGTCCATTCTGAGTTAAAAGAACCATAACCATTCAAAACGAAGCTCTTTCATAGATCTATAGGACTAACAGGTTCGACCCATCTCATCTTTGTTCAGTAACCAAGAAATTCAATCTTAATGACATTTGGGAACATCGAAAGGTTTTTAAGCTCAATTTTTAACATGTCGTTTTCTTGGTCAAAGGGTGTTTGACCATGGTCATAATTCGATTTACTATATTTTGAAATGTGATGCACCATGTTATATTTCTGGTTCGTACCCATAAACGAGTTTTCAAAAGTCATACAATGCAATCTTGGATTTTCAAATGGATGTTGCACCTCAAGACTTCGATGTTGCACCCAACAGACTTCGGTTGTTCTGCCAACCATAACTTTGTATTTATTTTGAGTTATTAGTACCATAACCAGCTTATTGACACAATTTTCGGTCAAAGCTATCACATATGGAAAATCTAAATGAGCATCGCGCTCAGGTACTGAGAACTTCGTTAGAAGACATAAAGCGATTTGGTCGAATCACAACATCAATATAAACAGGCCCGAAACTCGTATCAGATGACCTCTTTTGGTCCCGAAAACATCAATTACGGAGCATTGCTCGGTAACTCCTGTAGCCCTCTGAATTAGCTTCTGGTAGAGCTTTCGATTTGGCAAAACGGCCTTACGGATTGGATTTTACGCTCGTTTCCGTGAACGCGCGCAGAACTTGGATTTTGGAACTGGTGACATTTTTGTTAGGCTCGCCCCCTTTGTTCGTGGACTAGCCCCGACACGATTTACTATATTTTGGAATATGATTCACCGTGTTATATTTCTATTTCATCCTCATAAACGAGTTTTCAAAAGTGATACAGGGCAATCTTGGATTTTCAAACGGATGTTGCACCTCAGGACTTCGATGTTGCACCCAGAAGACGTGGGTTGTTCCGCCAACCATAACTTTGTGTCCATTTTGAGTTACAAGAAACATAACAATTCAAAACGAAGCTCTTTCATAGATCTATAGGACTTACAGGTTCCACCTATCTCGTCTTTGTTCAGTAACAAAGAAATTCAATCTTAATGACATTTGGGAACATAGAAAGCCTTTTTAACTCAAATTTTCACATGTCGTTTTGTTGGTCAAAGGGTGTTTGACCATGGTCATAATTCGATTTACTATATTTCGAAATGTGATGCACCATGTTATATTTCTATTTCATACCCATAAACGAGTTTTCAAAAGTCATACAGTGCAATCTTGGATTTTCAAGCGGATGTTGCACCTCAAGACTTCGATGTTGCACCCAACAGACGTGGGATGTTCCGCCAACCATAACTTTGTATTTATTTTGGGTTACTAGAACCATAACCGTCCTGTTGACACACTTTTTATTCAAAGCTGTCACATATGGAAAATCTAATGAAGCAATGCGCTCAGGTATCGAGAACTTCGTCAGAAGATATAGAGCGATTTGGTCGAATCGCAACATTAATATAAACAGGCCCGAAACTCGTATCAGATGACCTCTTTTGGTCCCGAAACATCAATTATGGAGCTTTTCTCTGTAACTCCTGTCGCACTCTGAATTAGCTTCAGGTAGAGCATTCGCTCGGGCAAAACGGCCTTACAGATTGGATGTTACGCCCGTTTCCGTGAACGCGCGCAGAACTTGGATTTTGGAATTGGTGACATTTTTATTATGCTCGCCCCCTTGGTTCGTGGACTAGCCCCGGCACGATTTACTATATTTTGGAATATGATTCACCGTGTTATATTTCTATTTCATCCTCATAAACGAGTTTTCAAAAGTCATACAGGGCAATCTTGGATTTTCAAACGGATGTTGCACCTCAAGTCTTCGATGTTGCACCCAACAGATTTGGGTTGTTCCGCCAACCATAACTTTGTATTTATTTTGAGTTACTAGTAACATAACTAGCTTATTGACACACTTTTCGGTCAAAGCTATCACATATGGAAAATCTAAATGAGCATCGCGCTCAGGTACTGAGAACTTCGTTAGAAGACATAGAGCGATTTGGTCGAATCGCAACATCAATTTAAACAGGCCCGAAACTCGTATCAGATGACCTCTTTTGGTCCCGAAAACATCAATTACGGAGCTTTACTGTGTTATTCCTGTAGCCCTCTGAATTAGCTTCAGGTAGAGCTTTCTCTTGGGCAAAACGGCCTTACGGATTGGAAGTTACGCCTGTTTCCGTGAACGCGCGCAGAACTTGGATTTTGGAACTGGTGACATTTTTGTTAGGCTCGCCCCCTTTGTTCGTGGACTAGCCCCGGCACGATTTACTATATTTTGGAATATGATTCACTGTGTTATATTTCTATTTCATCCTCATAAACGAGTTTTCAAAAGTGATACAGGGCAATCTTGGATTTTCAAACGGATGTTGCACCTCAGGACTTCGATGTTGCATCCAGAAGACGTGGGTTGTTCCGCCAACCATACCTTTGTGTCCATTTTGAGTTACAAGAACCATAACCATTCAAAACGAAGCTCTTTCATGGATCTATAGGACTTACAGGTTCCACCTATCTCATCTTTGTTCAGTAACCAAGAAATTCAATCTTAATGACATTTGGGAACATAGAAAGCCTTTTCAACTCAAATTTTCACATGTCGTTTTGTTGGTCAAAGATTGTTTGACCATGGTCATAATTCGATTTACTATATTTTGAAATGTGATGCACCATGTTATATTTCTATTTCATACCCATAAACGAGTTTTCAAAAGTCATACAGTGTAATCTTGGATTTTCAAGCGGATGTTGCACCTCAAGACTTCGATATTGCACCCAAGAGACGTGGGATGTTCCGCTAACCATAACTTTGTATTTATTTTGGGTTACTAGAACCATAACCGGCCTGTTGACACACTTTTTGGTCAAAGATGTCACATATGGAAAATCTAATTAAGCAATGCGCTCAGGTACGGAGAACTTCGTCAGAAGATATAGAGCGATTTGGTTGAATCGCAACATCAACAAAAACAGGCCCGAAACTCCTATCGGATGACCTTTTTTGGTCCCGAAAACATCAATTATGTAGCTTTGCTCCATAACTCCTGTAGCCCTCTGAATTTCCTTCAGGTAGAGATTTCGTATGGATGAAACAAACTTACGAATTGGATGTTACGCCCGTTTTCATGATCGCGCGTATAACTTGGATTTTGGAATTGGTGACATTTCTGTTCGGCTCACCCCCTTGGATTGTGGACCAGCCCCGGCTCGATTTACTTTATTTTGGAATATGATGCACCATGTTATATTTCTATTTCATCCCCATAAACGAGTTTTCAAAAGTCATACAGGGCAATCTTGGATTTTCAAACGGATGTTGCACCTCAGGACTTCGATGTTGCACCCAGGAGACGTGGGTTGTTCCGCCCACCATAACTTTGTGTCCATTCTGAGTTACAAGAACCATAACCATTCAAAACGAAGCTCTTTCATAGATCTATAGGACAAAAAGGTTCGACCCATCTCACCTTTGTTCAGTTACCAAGAAATTCAATCTTAATGACATTTGGGAACACTGAATGGTTTTTTAGCTCAATTTTTAACATGTCGTTTTGTTGGTCAAAGGGTGTTTGACCGTGGTCAAAATTCGATTTACTATATTTTTAAATGTGATGCACCATGTTATATTTCTGGTTCATACCCATAAACGAATTTTCAAAAGTCATACAATGCAATCTTGGATTTTCAAATGGATGTTGCACCTCAAGACTTCGATCTTGCACCCAACAGACTTGGGTTGTTCCGCCAACCATAACTTTGTATCTATTTTGAGATACTAGTACCATAACCAGCTTATTGGCACAATTTTCGGTCAAAGCTATCACATATGGAAAATCCAAATGAGCATCGCGCTCAGGTACTGAGAACTTCCTTAGAAGACATAAAGCGATTTGGTCGAATCGCAACATCAATATAAACAGGCCCGGAACTCGTATCAGATGACCTCTTTTGGTCCCGAAAACATCAATTATGGAGTTTTTCTCTGTAACTCCTGTAGCCCTCTGAATTAGCTTCAGGTAAAGCTTTCGCTTGGGCAAAACGGCCTTACGGATTGGAAGTTACGCCCGTTTCCATGAACACGCGCAGAACTTGGATTTTGGAACTGGTGACATTTTTGTTAGACTCGCCCCCTTTGTTCGTGGACTAGCCCCGGCACGATTTACTATATTTTGGAATATGATTCACTGTGTTATATTTCTATTTCGTCCTCATAAACTAGTTTTCAAAAGTGATACAGGGCAATCTTGGATTTTCAAACGGATGTTGCACCTCAGGACTTCGATGTTGCTCCCAGAAGACGTGGGTGGTTCCGCCAACCATAACTTTGTGTCCATTTTGAGTTACAAGAACCATAACCATTCAAAACGAAGCTCTTTCATAGATCTATGGACTTACAGGTTCCACCTATCTCGTCTTTGTTCAATAACCAAGAAATTCAATCTTAATGACATTTGGGAACATAGAAATCCTTTTTAACTCAAATTTTCACTTGTCGTTTTGTTGGTCAAAGGGTGTTTGACCATGGTCATAATTCGATTTACTATATTTTGAAATGTGATGCACCATGTTATATTTCTATTTCATACCCATAAACGAGTTTTCAAAAGTCATACAGTGCAATCTTGGATTTTCAAGCGGATGTTGCACCTCAAGACTTCGATATTGCACCCAAGAGACGTGGGATGTTCCGCCAACCATAACTTTGTATTTATTTTGGGTTACTAGAACCATAACCGGCCTGTTGACACACTTTTTGGTCAAAGCTATCACATATGGAAAATCTAATTAAGCAATGCGCTCAGGTACTGAGAACTTCGTCAGAAGATATAGAGCGATTTGGTCGAATCGCAACATTACTATAAACAGGCCTGAAACTCGTATCAGATGACCTCTTTTGGTCCCGAAAACATCAATTATGGAGCTTTTCTCTGTAACTCTTGTCGCCCTCTGAATTAGCTTCAGGTAGAGCTTTCGCTCGGGCAAAACGGCCTTACGGATTGGATGTTACGCCCGTTTCCGTGAACGCGCGCAGAACTTGGATTTTGGAATTGGTGACTTTTTTGTTAGGCTCGCCCCCTTGCTTCGTGGAATAGCCCCGGCACGATTTACTATATTTTGGAATATGATTCACTGTGTTATATTTCTATTTCATTCTCATAAACAAGTTTTCAAAAGTGATAAAGGGCAATCTTGGATTTTCAAACGGATGTTGCACCTCAGGACTTCGATGTTGCACCCAGAAGACGTGGGTTGTTCCGCCAACCATAACTTTGTGTCCATTTTGAGTTACAAGAACCATAACCATTCAAAACGAAGCTCTTTCATAGATCTATAGGACTTACAGGTTCCACCTATCTCGTCTTTCTTCAGTAACCAAGAAATTCAATCTTAATGACATTTGGGAACATAAAAAGCCTTTTTAACTCAAATTTTCACATGTCGTTTTGTTGGTCAAAGGTTGTTTGACCATGGTCATAATTCGATTTACTATATTTTGAAATGTGATGCACCATGTTATATTTCTATTTCTTACCCATAAACGAGTTTTCAAAAGTCATACAGTGCAATCTTGGATTTTCAAGCGGATGTTGCACCTCAAGACTTCGATATTGCACCCAAGAGACGTGGGATGTTCCGCCAACCATAACTTTGTATTTATTTTGGGTTACTAGAACCATAACCGGCCTGTTGACACACTTTTTGGTCAAAGCTGTCACATATGGAAAATCTAATTAAGCAATGCGCTCAGGTACTGAGAACTTCGTCTGAAGATATAGAGCGATTTGGTTGAATCGCAACATCAACAAAAACAGGCCCGAAACTCCTATCGGATGACCTTTTTTGGTACCGAAAACATCAATTATGTAGCTTTGCTCCATAACTCTTGTAGCCCTCTGAATTTGCTTCAGGTAGAGATTTCATATGGATGAAACAGACTTACGGATTGGATGTTACGCCCGATTTCGTGAACGCGCGTATAACTTGGATTTTGGAATTGGTGACATTTCTGTTCGGCTCGCACCCTTGGATTGTGGACCAGCCCCGGCTCGATTTACTTTATTTTGGAATATGATGCACCATGTTATATTTCTATTTCATCCCCATAAACGTGTTTTCAAAAGTCATACAGGGCAATCTTGGATTTCCAAACGGATGTTGCACCTCAGGACTTCGATGTTGCACCCAGGAGACGTGGGTTGTTCCGCCCACCATAACTTTGTGTCCATTCTGAGTCACAAGAACCATAACCATTAAAAACGAAGCTCTTTCATAGATCTATAGGACTAAAAGGTTCGACCCATCTCATCTTTGTTCAGTTACCAAGAAATTCAATCTTAATGACATTTGGGAACATCGAAAGGTTTTTTAGCTCAATTTTTAACATGTCGTTTTGTTGGTCAAAGGGTGTTTGACCGTGGTCATAATTCGATTTACTATATTTTTAAATGTGATGCACCATGTTATATTTCTGGTTCATACCCATAAACGAGTTTTCAAAAGTCATACAATGCAATCTTGGATTTTCAAATGGATGTTGCACCTCAAGACTTCGATGTTGCACCCAACAGGCTTGGGTTGTTCCGCCAACCATAACTTTGTATTTATTTTGAGTTACTAGTACCATAACCAGCTTATTGACACAATTTTCGGTCAAAGCTATCACATACGTAAAATCTAAATGAGCATCGCGCTCAGGTACTGAGAACTTCGTTAGAAGACATAAAGCGATTTGGTCGAATCGCAACATCAATATAAACTGGCCCGAAACTCATATCAGATGACCTCTTTTGGTCCCGAAAACATCAATTATGGAGCTTTGCTCTGTAACCCCTGTAGCCCTCTGATTTTGCTTCAGGTAGAGCTTTCGCTTGGGCAAAACGGCCATACGGATTGGAAGTTACACCCGTTTCCGTGAACGCGCGCAGAACTTGGATTTTGGAATTGGTAACATTTTTGTTCGGCTCGCCCCCTTGGTTCGTGGACTAGCCCCGGCACGATTTACTATATTTTGGAATATGATTCACCGTGTTATATTTCTATTTCATCCCCATAAACAAGTTTTCAAAAGTCATACAGGGCAATCTTGGATTTTCAAACGGATGTTGCACTTCAGGACTTCGATGTTGCACCCAGAAGACTTGGGTTGTTCCACCAACCATAATTTTGTGTCCATTTCGAGTTACAAGAACCATAACCATTCAAAACGAAGCTCTTTCATAGATCTATAGGACTTACAGGTTCCACCTATCTCGCCTTTGTTCAGTAACCAAGAAATTCAATCTTAATGACATTTGGGAACATAGAAAGCCTTTTTAACTCAAATTTTCACATGTCGTTTTGTTGGTCAAAGGTTGTTTGACCATGGTCATAATTCGATTTACTATATTTTGAAATGTGATGCACCATGTTATATTTCTATTTCATACCCATAAACGAGTTTTCAAAAGTCATACAGTGCAATCTTGGATTTTCAAGCGGATGTTGCACCTCAAGACTTCGATATTGCACCCAAGAGACGTGGGATGGTCCGCCAACCATAACTTTGTATTTATTTTGGGTTACTAGAACCATAACCGGCCTGTTGACACACTTTTTGGTCAAAGCTGTCACATATGGAAAATCTAATTAAGCAATGCGCTCAGGTACTGAGAACTTCGTCAGAAGATATAGAGCGATTTAGTTGAATCGCAACATCAACAATAACAGGCCCGAAACCCCTATCGGATGACCTTTTTTGGTCCCGAAAACATCAATTATGTAACTTTGCTCCATAACTCCTTTAGCCCTCTGAATTTGCTTTAGGTAGAGATTTCGTATGGATGAAACAGACTTACGGATTGGATGTTATGCCCGTTTTCATGAATGCGCGTATAACTTGGATTTTGGAATTGGTGACATTTCTGTTCGGCTCGCCCCCTTGGATTGCGGACCAGCCCCGGCTCGATTTACTTTATTTTGGAATATGATGCACCATGTTATATTTCTATTTCATCCCCATAAACGAGTTTTCAAAAGTCATACAGGGCAATCTTGGATTTTCAAACGGATGTTGCACCTCAGGACTTCGATGTTGCACCCAGGAGACGTGGGTTGTTCCGCCCACCTTAACTTTGTGTCCATTCTGAGTTACAAGAACCGTAACCATTCAAAACGAAGCTCTTTCATAGATCTATAGGACTAAAAGGTTTGACCCATCTCATCTTTGTTCAGTTAATAAGAAATTCAATCTTAATGACATTTGGGAACATCGAAAGGTTTTTTAGCTCAATTTTTAACATGTCGTTTTGTTGGTCAAAGGGTGTTTGGCTGTGGTCATAATTCGATTTACTATATTTTTAAATGTGATGCACCATGTTATATTTCTGGTTCATACCCATAAACGAGTTTTCAAAAGTCATACAATGCAATATTAGATTTTCAAATGGATGTTGCACCTCAAGACTTCGATGTTGCACCCAACAGTCTTGGGTTGTTCCGCCAACCATAACTTTGTATTTATTTTGAGTTACTAGTACCATAACCAGCTTATTGACACAATTATTGGTCAAAGCTATCACATACGGAAAATCTAAATGAGCATCGCGCTCAGGTACTGAGAAGTTCGTTAGAACACATAAAGCGATTTGGTCGAATCACAACATCAATATAAACAGGCCCGAAACTCGTATCAGATGACCTCTTTTGGTCCCGAAAACATCAATTACGGAGCTTTTCTTTGTAACTCCTATAGCCCTCTGAATTAGCTTCAGGTAGAGCTTTCGCTTGGGCAAAACGGCCTTACGGATTGGAAGTTACGCCCGTTTCCATGAATGCGCGCAGAACTTGGATTTTGGAACTGGTGACATTTTTGTTAGGCTCGCCCCCTTTGTTCGTGGACTACCCCCGGCACGATTTACTATATTTTGGAATATGATTCACTGTGTTATATTTCTATTTCATCCTCATAAACGAGTTTTCAAAAGTGATACAGGGCAATCTTGGATTTTCAAACGGATGTTGCACCTCAGGACTTCGATGTTGCACCCAGAAGACGTGGGTTGTTCCGCCAACCATAACTTTGTGTCCATTTTGAGTTACAAGAACCATAACCATTCAAAACGAAGCTCTTTCATAGATCTATAGGACTTACAGGTTCCACCTATCTCGTCTTTGTTCAGTAACCAAGAAATTCAATCTTAATGACATTTGGGAACATAGAAATCCTTTTTAACTCAAATTTTCACATGTCGTTTTGTTGGTCAAAGGTTGTTTGACCATGGTCATAATTCGATTTACTATATTTTGAAATGTGATGCACCATGTTATATTTCTATTTCTTACCCATAAACGAGTTTTCAAAAGTCATACAGTGCAATCTTGGATTTTCAAGCGGATGTTGCACCTCAAGACTTCGATATTGCACCCAAGAGACGTGGGATGTTCCGCCAACCATAACTTTTTATTTATTTTGGGTTACTAGAACCATAACCGGCCTGTTGACACACTTTTTGGTCAAAGCTATCACATAAGGAAAATCTAATTAAGCAATGCGCTCAGGTACTGAGAACTTCGTCAGAAGATATAGAGCGATTTGGTTGAATCGCAACATCAACAAAAACAGGTCCGAAACCCCTATCGGATGACCTTTTTTGGTCCCGAAAACATCAATTATGTAGCTTTGCTCCATAACTCCTGTAGCCCTCTGAATTTGCTTCAGGTAGAGATTTCGTATGGATGAAACAGACTTACGGATTGGATGTTACGCCCGTTTTCGTGAACGCGCGTATAACTTGGATTTTGGAATTGGTGACATTTCTGTTCGGCTCGCACCCTTGGATTGTGGACCAGCCCCGGCTCGATTTACTTTATTTTTGAATATGATGCACCATGTTATATTTCTATTTCATCCCCATAAACGAGTTTTCAAAAGTCATAAAGGGCAATCTTGGATTTTCAAACGGATGTTGCACCTCAGGACTTCGATGTTGCACCCAGGAGACGTGGGTTGTTCCGCCCAACATAACTTTGTGTCCATTCTGAGTTACAAGAACCATAACCATTCAAAACGAAGCTCTTTCATAGATCTATAGGACTAAATGGTTCGACCCATCTCATCTTTGTCCAGTTACCAAGAAATTCAATCTTAATGACATTTGGGAACATCGAAAGGTTTTTTAGCTCAATTTTTAACATGTCGTTTTGTTGGTCAAAGGGTGTTTGACCGTGGTCATAATTCGATTTACTATATTTTTAAATGTGATGCACCATGTTATATTTCTGGTTCATACCCATAAACGAGTTTTCAAAAGTCATAAAATGCAATATTGGATTTTCAAATGGATGTTGCACCTCAAGACTTCGATGTTGCACCCAACAGTCTTGGGTTGTTCCGCCAACCATAACTTTGTATTTATTTTGAGTTACTAGTACCATAACCAGCTTATTGACACAATTTTTGGTCAAAGCTATCACATACAGAAAATCTAAATGAGCATCGCGCTCAGGTACTGAGAACTTCGTTAGAAGACATAAAGCGATTTGGTTGAATCGCAACATCAATATAAACAGGCCCGAAACTCGTATCAGATGACCTCTTTTGGTCCCGAAAACATCAATTACGGAGCTTTTCTCTGTAACTCCTGTAGCCCTCTGAATTATCTTCAGGTAGAGCTTTCGCTTGGGCAAAACGGCCTTAAGGATTGGATGTTACGCCCGTTTCCGTGAACGCGCAGAACTTGGATTTTTGGAATTGGTGACATTTTTGTTCGGCTCGCCCCCTTGGTTCGTGGACTAGCCCCGGCACGATTTACTACATTTTGGAATATGATTCACCGTGTTATATTTCTATTTCATCCTCATAAACGAGTTTTCAAAAGTGATACAGGCCAATCTTGGATTTTCAAACGGATGTTACACCTCAGGACTTCGATGTTGCACCCAGAAGACGTGGGTTGTTCCGCCAACCATAACTTTGTGTCCATTTTGAGTTACAAGAACCATAACCATTCAAAACGAAGCTCTTTCATAGATCTATAGGACTTACAGGTTCCACCTATCTCATCTTTGTTCAGTAACCAAGAAATTCAATCTTAATGACATTTGGGAACATAGAAAGCCTTTTTAACTCAAATTTTCACATGTCGTTTTGTTGGTCAATGGTTGTTTGACCATGGTCATAATTCGATTTACTATATTTTGAAATGTGATGCACCATGTTATATTTCTATTTCTTACCCATAAATGAGTTTTCAAAAGTCATACAGTGCAATCTTGGATTTTCAAGCGGATGTTGCACCTCAAGACTTCGATATTGCACCCAAGAGACGTGGGATGTTCCGCCAACCATAACTTTGTATTTATTTTGGGTTACTAGAACCATAACCCGCCCGTTGACATACTTTTTGGTCAAAGCTGTCACATATGGAAAATCTAATTAAGCAATGCGCTCAGGTACTGAGAACTTCGTCAGAAGATATAGAGCGATTTGGTTGAATCGCAACATCAACAAAAGCAGGCCCGAAACTCCTATCGGATGACCTTTTTTGGTCCCGAAAACATCAATTATGTAGCTTTGCTCCATAACTCCTGTAGCCCTATGAATTTGCTTCAGGTAGAGATTTCGTATGGATGAAACAGACTTACGGATTAGATGTTACGCCCGATTTCGTGAACGCGCGTATAACTTGGATTTTGGAATTGGTGACATTTCTATTAGGCTCGCACCCTTGGATTGTGGAACATCCCCGGCTCGATTTACTTTATTTTGGAATATGATGCACCATGTTATATTTCTATTTCATCCCCATAAACGAGTTTTCAAAAGTCATACAGGGCAATCTTGGATTTTCAAACGGATGTTGCACCTCAGGACTTCGATGTTGCACCCAGGAGACGTGGGATGTTCCGCCCACCATAACTTTGTGTCCATTCTGAGTCACAAGAACCATAACCATTCAAAACGAAGCTCTTTCATAGATCTATAGGACTAAAAGGTTCGACCCATCTCATCTTTGTTCAGTTACCAAGAAATTCAATCTTAATGACATTTGGGAACATCGAAAGGTTTTTTAGCTCAATTTTTAACATGTCGTTTTGTTGGTCAAAGGGTGTTTGACCGTGGTCATAATTCGATTTACTATATTTCTAAATGTGATGCACCATGTTATATTTCTGGTTCATACCCATAAACGAGTTTTCAAAAGTCATACAATGCAATCTTGGATTTTCAAATGGATGTTGCACCTCAAGACTTCGATGTTGCACCCAACAGACTTGGGTTGTTCCGCCAACCATAACTTTGTATTTATTTTGAGTTACTAGCACCATAACCAGCTTATTGACACAATTTTCGGTCAAAGCTATCACATACGGAAAATCTAAATGAGCATCGCGCTCAGGTACTGAGAACTTCGTTAGAAGACATAAAGCGATTTGGTCGAATCGCAACATCAATATAAACAGGCCCGAAACTCATATCAGATGACCTCTTTTGGTCCCGAAAACATCAATTATGAAGCTTTGCTCTGTAACCCCTATAGACCTCTGATTTATCTTCAGGTAGAGCTTTCGATTGGGCAAAACGGCCATACGGATTGGAAGTTACACCCGTTTCCGTGAACGCGCGCAGAACTTGGATTTTGGAATTGGTGACATTTTTGTTTGGCTCGCCCCCTTGGTTCGTGGACTAGCCCCGACCCGATTTACTATATTTTGGAATATGATTCGCCGTGTTATATTTCTATTTCATCCCCATAAACGAGTTTTCAAAAGTCATACAGGGCAATCTTGGATTTTCAAACGGATGTTGCACCTCAGGACTTCGATGTTGCCCCCAGATGAATTGGGTTGTTCCGCCAACCATAATTTTGTGTCCATTTTGAGTTACAAGAACCATAACCATTCAAAACGAAACTCTTTCATAGATCTATAAGACTTACAGGTTCCACCTATCTTGTCTTTGTTCAGTAACCAAGAAATTCAATCTTAATGACATTTGGGAACATAGAAAGCCTTTTTAACTCAAATTTTCACATGTCGTTTTGTTGGTCAAAGGGTGTTTGACCATGGTCATAATTCAATTTACTATATTTTGAAATGTGATGCACCATGTTATATTTCTATTTCATACCCATAAACGAGTTTTCAAAAGTCATACAGTGCAATCTTGGATTTTCAAGCGGATGTTGCACCTCAAGACTTCGATGTTGCACCCAACAGACGTGGGATGTTCCGCCAACCATAACTTTGTATTTATTTTGGGTTACTAGAACCATAACCGGCCTGTTGACACACTTTTTGGTCAAAGCTGTCATATATGGAAAATCTAATTAAGCAATGCGCTCAGGTACTGAGAACTTCGTCAGAAGATATAGAGCGATTTGGTCGAATCGCAACATTAATATGAACAGGCCTGAAACTCGTATCAGATGACCTCTTTTGGTCCCGAAAACATCAATTATGGAGCTTTTCTCTGTATCTCTTGTCGCCTCTGAATTAGCTTCAGGTAGAGCTTTCGCTCGGGCAAAACGGCCTTACGGATTGGATGTCAAGCCCGTTTCCGTGAACGCGCGCAGAACTTGGATTTTGGAATTGGTGACATTTTTGTTAGGTTCGCCCCCTTGGTTCGTGGAATAGCCCCGGCACGATTTACTATATTTTGGAATATGACTCACCGTGTTATATTTCTATTTCATCCTCATAAACGAGTTTTCAAAAGTCATACAGGGCAAACTTGGATTTTCAAATGGATGTTGCACCTCAAGTCTTCGATGTTGCACCCAACAGACTTGGGTTGTTCCGCCAACCATAACTTTGTATTTATTTTGAGTTACTAGTATCATAACTAGCTTTTTGACACACTTTTCGGTCAAAGCTATCAAATATGGAAAATCTAAATGAGCATCGCGCTCAGGTACTGAGAACTTCGTTAGAAGACATAGAGCGATTTGGTCGAATCGCAACATCAATTTAAACAGGCCCGAAACGGGTATCAGATGACCTCTTTTGGTCCCGAAAACATCAATTATGGAGCTTTGCTTTGTAACACCTGTAGCCCTCTGAATTAGCTTCAGGTAGAGCTTTAGCTTGGGCAAAACGGCCTTACGGATTGGAAGTTACGCCAGTTTCCGTGAACGCGCAGAACTTGGATTTTGGAACTGGTGACATTTTTGTTAGTCTCGCCCCCTTTGTTCGTGGACTAGCCCCGGCACGATTTACTATATTTTGGAATATGATTCACTGTGTTATATTTCTATTTCATCCTCATAAACGAGTTTTCAAAAGTGAAACAGGGCAATCTTGGATTTTCAAACGGATGTTGCACCTCAGGACTTCGATGTTGCACCCAGAAGCCGTGGGTTGTTCCGCCAACCATAACTTTGTGTCCATTTTGAGTTACAAGAACCATAACCATTCAAAACGAAGCTCTTTCATAGATCTATAGGACATACAGGTTCCAACTATCTCGTCTTTGTTCAGTAACCAAGAAATTCAATCTTAATGACATTTGGAACATAGAAAGCCTTTTTAACTCAAATTTTCACATGTCGTTTTGTGGGTCAAAGGTTGTTTGACCGTTGTAGTAACCCGGATTTTGAGCGACTTTGGTTATCGACGTAAGCTCGACGTCTATAACCAAAACATCGAAAAATCCCGGTAATTTATGAAAGAATTAAGAGGATGAGGAAAGATAAGATATAACTTATAGAGTAGAAGAAGAAGAAGAACATCATCATCAGAGTAAACACGAATCTCACTGCGGAACGAATAAAATATAACATAACATATCTTTGAAATAACATCAGTATATGTATACAATAACACTTATCAGAGTACAACACTTACAACAACAACGGAAATAATAATAGCTATAGAATCCTGAAGCCTCCTGCTCCAAGCTTTCCAAGTGTATCTGTAAAATCCCAACTACTTGACTGCCCGTACAAATTTAGGCACCCAAGAATTTAGGGAAAACAAAAAAATAAACTCCGGGTCAGTCATTGGACTGGTGTGAGTAAAACAGTTTAAACAGGTACATGAACAAGTAAACGATATCTCATAAGACCACGCTGCAGAACGGAACGGGTTTTTCCCTTATGAGAATCCAAAACAAGTGTGCAAACAACGATATTATTTCCAGATGGAAATTAAATCGAACAAACATCATTTAACATTAATCTCTTTAGTTCATTTATTTACTTATCTCCTGTTTCCCTATATTCTAAATTCTTATTTTCTTTTATCAGAAAACATTTCTGATCCTCGTTTGGAAAACATTTCCAAAACTCCTTTACGCTCAAACCTTCCCACTTCTTAGTTAAGAAGGAAGTCACTCAAGTTGGGGTATAATTACCTCTCAGACCTTAACTGAACAACGTTATAACTTCGAAATGGTCAAAGTTTATCTTTTAATCTTTAACAACTTCTTTACGCCTTTCTCGGATCCAATTTTACTAATCCACTTATATATTTAAAACATTGGTTATAACGATAACGTTATAATCCTTACTTTCGAATTATCTAACTTTAATTATAACTTCTATTCTTATTAGTGAATAATTAACCTAACACTTATTTATTTATAAATAAATAAATTTCTATTTAAACAGATAAAGTATAAGTACTTTCCTGAATTCGATATAATCGAATTTTCCGATTAACTCTCTTCGAGAAATCTCTATTTGATTAACTCTTCTTCGAATAACCTATATTCGATTAACTCCTTCTCGAATAAATGATATCCGATAATCTCTCTTCGAATAACTAATATTCGATAACTCTTCCTTTTCAAATATCTCATATTTGAAGATCTCACTTCGATTAAACTATAATCGATAACTCCCTTCGATGAAACTAACATCGATAACTCCTTTCGATGAAACTAACATCGATAACTCCTTTCGATGAAACTAACATCGATTAATTTAACTCGCCAAACTTAACTCGACTAACTTAACTTGACTCGACTAACTCGACTTACTTGGTTCGACCAATTCGATTCGATTAACCTAGGATCAACTAACTTGATTTTTATTTAATTCAACTTGACTAACTCCTATCGAATAACTAGGTTTGATTAACTTAACTTATTTAACTCATCTTGATTAACTCCTATCGAATAACTAGGTTCGATTAACTTAACTTATTTAACTCATCTTGATTAACTCCTATCGAATAACTAGATTCGATTTAACTTAACTTATTTAACTCATCTTGATTAACTACTATCAAATAACTAGATTCAATTTAACTCTAATCAATTAACTCTAACTGGTTAACTCTATTTGACTAACTCGACTTGACTAACCCTTTTCGAATAACATATTCGATTTACTAACTTTCGAATACCATATTCGATTAACTAACTTCGAATACCATATTCGATTAACTCCTTTCGAATGTCTATATTCAATTTCTAACTTCGAATACTATATTTGATTAACTCCTTCGAATACCATATTCGATTTCTAACTTCGAATATCATATTCGATTTCTCCCTTTTATAACGTTTATCCATTTTAAAAAAATCCCCTTTTTAACACGTTTATTCATTTATAAAGATTTACTATTAGTAACGGCTCTTCATTTTATAAATGTTCTTTTAATAACGTTTTCCCTTTTTATAACTGTTTCCTTTATAAACCAATTTCCTTTTTATTACTCTATTTATTTTCTAAATATTCCCCTTTCAATTCTATTTGTAAATGGTTTACAAATATTTCTTTTCTCTATTTTATTCTATTGGCAAATGGTTTTCAAATATTCCCTTTTCAAATTTATTCTTAAAAATATTCTAACTCCTTAAATTCCCGGGAAAATTCGCCATAACCTCCTTTGTATCGGGAGCATCGGGAAAATCCCCAAACTCGCCGCACAGGCCTTTCCATTCAAAAAGAAATGTTTTGAATTTATTTCCTTTTCAAATATCTCCTATTTATAAATATTCCAATTTATAAACATTTCTTATTTATAAATATTCCACTTTAAAAATATCTCTTATTTATAAATATCCCATTTATAAATATGCTATTTTCAATATCACTTTGAAAATTCCCTTATCTACATTCCGGTATGTTATGGTATTAAATCATATCAAATCACGATGTTCAATATCGTCCATACACACACAATCAACAACAGGTTTTAATTCACATCATATATCAAAATATATGAAAAACAATAAAATAACTGTTGAGGAATCCAGTCGGATTCCTCCAACCTGTTCCCCTGCATCACAGATGTTAGACAATATAGATAACATCACTTTCAGTTCCATATGATATATTCTGTTAAACAGAATCAAATATAGAAATTTAACTAACTGACTAGCAGTTCAATCAAAAAATAAACACACAGTCAAACAAACAATATTAACAGTTCCAACAATACAACATGAAATTATAAACTGTTCAGAGTTAGTGAGATTTACTCATAGTTGTGCGTTAGCCGTTAAATAACGGTTTGCGTTATTCGATTCAGTCAGACAATTTATTTCGCCATAAATTGTAACGAGGTCGGATTCACTCCCAATCAGCTTCATTGGGAAGCTCTCGTCCATACTGTCCCAACGCAACTTACGGTTCGTCGATCTGACCACGTATGAATAAGATATGACTCCTACAGTTTTATACTAATTTAAACAAAACAAGGATATATATTAACGGGCTTTAACCTTTATTCTCCGGCCCAAACAAACTCTAACAGCCCAGACCCGTTGTAACACCCCGAATTTTCTGATAACACTAAGGTTGCTAAAATAATAATAAGTGTGTAAAAGAGGGGATGTATCTAATATGCATATAAAAATAATAATAAGTGTGCAAAGGGGGGATGTATCTAATGTGTACGTATTTATATGAATTAACAAATAATAGTAAATGTTGATAATGTACATTAAGAGAGTAATTATGGCATAAGTAAAATTAGGAATTATTTACATATAGGATTTGTCCTAAATGAGAAATGTGTACATTGTAGTATATATATATATATATATATATATATATATATATTACATGTAATTGAAATAGTAATTATGGCATAATTCAAAATGGGGGTAATTTGCATGCATAGTAATTATGGCATAATTCAAAATGGGGGTAATTTGCATGCAAAGTAATTATGACATAATTTAAAATGGGAGTAATTTACAGTCCTTAATTGTGAACATAATTGGCCTCTTTTGAAATTGATGGCCTTGATTAACCCTAGCATTATCAGACGGCTCAAATCAAAATGCTACTCTATAAAAAGACCTTAGGTCTCCAACTAAATATTCACATGAAAATAAGAGTTGAAGCCGCCATGCTGTCGAATGAGAATTAGAGGGAGCCTCCATTTGAAAGAGATGAACAACAAAGCTAATACAAGTAAAAGATTAAAGCTACAACAAATAAATCAAAACAACATCTACAACAAAGGATAGCATCACCAAATTCAGAATTCAGAATTCAGAATCCGGAATACAAGATTCGTCATACGTTGTAAGTAGAGTGCTATTCCGATATGAATAACAATTGGATCTTGATTTGTATAAAATGTAAATGGAATTGTACATAATTTGTAGTGATGATAATTCTTAATTGTGTGATGCTATGATCCAAATTATAAATGAATTGGAGATGTTATGGTGTGATAATATTAGATCTGTTGGGTATTTGCAAGTACATGATTCATAGTGACACTTATATGCTTGTGGTAGTTTGTTACAACCCAGTTGAGATTCATGCATGTATGTGATCCACTATTATGTCAACATAACTTAGACCCTTGAACATACATGACTATGATCATTGCAAGTGTAGCTTTGAACCTTTTTGGTAACATGATTCATATAAGTTTAGGTTGGAATAATTCTAGTTGAATCATACTTTTGTATTAGTGACAAAAGTAAACACCTTTGTGAACACCTAATGACTTTATGGACATGACTAGTTTATGTTTAGTGTTATGCCTAAATGAAAATATGTTTTAGGCTTATGTTGTTATCAAAATCATGTGATAATATATGTGACACCTAATTGAGTAGATTCATATTCTAGAATGCAAGTTTACGTGATTTGATTGAAACTCATGATTCATGTTTAGGTTCATGTTTTATGTCAAAAATAGATGATATTACAATGCAAGTACACAAGCCTCTAATTTGTGTTAATTAAATTTCCATATTGCAAGTTCATGCACCTCTAATTTGTGTTAATTAAATGGCCATATTGCAAGTTCATGCACCTCTAATTTGAGTTAATTAAATGGCCATATTGCAAGTTCATGCACCTCTAATTTGTGTTAATTAAATGGCCATATTGCAAGTTCATGCACCTCTAATTTGTGTTAATTAAATGGTCATATTGCAAGTTCATGCACCTCTAATTTGTGTTAATTAAATGGCCATATTGCAAGTTCATGCACCTCTAATTTGTGTTAATTAAATGGCCATATTGCAAGTTCATGTACCTCTAATTTGTGTTAATTAAATGGCCATATTGCAAGTTCATGCACCTCTAATTTGTGTTAATTAAATGGCCATATTGCAAGTTCATGCACCTCTAATTTGTGTTAATTAAATGACCATATTGCAAGTTCATGCACCTCTAATTTGTGTTAATTAAATAGCCATATTGCAAGTTCATGCGTTCACACACCCCTTTTATGCTGCTTAGAATATATCATGTTCTAGGCTTTCCCTTTTTATGTTTCTAAGTTGGGATGAAATGTTGAAGCCCAACATATGTCATAATATAGCAAACATATAAAAACGGGGGTAATAACGTTGGGGTAAAAATAAAACATATGTGTTGGCATGTTTGACACATGCCAATGACTTGAGAACATTTATGTGGTATAAGTTATTATACCCAATAAGAATGAATTTGAATAATGGGCCGCAAATATTTGCATATAAAATGGAAAGAGACAAAATATGTAAACTAAGAAAATATGATGTAGGTAGGCCTAAAATCATGAAATGGGTTTGGGCCATGATTGGTGTAAACCTTTACACCATTAGTTTTAAAATTAAAATATATGACATCCCTTCTAATCACATACACCAAAATGTTCTAGGGTGACAGAGAGGATAGTGTCTAGGCTTGGGTTTGGAAAATACAAGTTTCCTGCCCTCCCTGGCTATCCCTAACTGATCCAATGGACGGGATGGTTATGAATTTAGAAAGATGCCTGACCCGAGGTTAGAATGAGTTGTGGTGTAAACCTGCCCGGAACCGACCGGCACATCCAGTAACCGCAACGATACCTGTCTAATGTGAGTGGTTAGTGCTTTAGTTAATAAATTGAGGCTAAGTCACGATTGATAGGGTTAAGTCAATTAAATAAATACTTAACCAAAATCAACATATTAACTAAATTGGTGGGTAGGGTTAAGTTAATCTGGACACTTAACCAATTTAATATGTTGACTAGGGGAGTGGGTAAGGTTAAGCAAATGTTTAACCATTATAACATGATCAACTGGACTAGAGAGTGAGGTTAAGTTAATTAGAACACTTAACCATAGAAACACGTTAGTTAGACAAGTGATCCAGGTTAAGAAAAAAATTAGAACTCTTAACCATGATAACAAGTTGATTTGACAAATGGGTTGGGATTAAGTTGTTAGAAATACTTAACCGATAAAGCATGAATGATTAGAGTTAAGTAACAAGAACACTTAACCAGTGTAATTTGACTTGTAGTAAAGTTAAATGTGAATGGACAACACTTAACCATTATAACTTGTTAATTAAACAAGTAGTAGGGTTAAGTTAGCTAAGGAGACACTTAACCGTTGTAACAGGTTAGTTAAACCGATGGTGAGGTTAAGTTAACACAAGGAGGCAACACTTAACCAGTATAATCTGAGTTGTGGTAGGGTTAAGTCAACAGGAATAACACTTAACCAGTTTAATATGACAAAAGGGATGGGTTAAGTTAACTTGAATTGACTAATGACACTTAACCAAACCAACTTGACGAGAAAGAAAACTAAGTAGTAAACCTTAGTTAAAAGGGACTAAGTGGAGAACCTTAGTTAAGAAAACAACGGTTCTAGAAACTAAGTGGTAAATCTTAGTTAACAAAACTAAGTAGTAATTCTTAGTATAACACGAGAAGGAGCGGACGTCCATCTAATTTTAAAAGAAGGCTCCAACGAATTGGGTTACGAAGCCCGAGGCTTCGTGGGGACGTGAGGGTACTCTTGGTATCCCTCTGTGAGGCTGCAGATGATCCTCCTGGGCCCACAGAGGTTAAGGTCTGTGTTAGAAGAACCAAGGGTATGCCTTGGTTGCAAAATATGGCAACCTAAAGACTAGGATGGACCAGCGTGATTCGGCGAGAAAACAGTAGCCCTGTGATAGCAACTCGTCGTCTACCTACCATCTTCAGTCAAGCGAGACACATGAAGCGGGGAGGCGGAGAACTCATACGGACCACATACTTGCTATCTAGTTGTGGTTGCGGGTGTTGTTGGCCATAGATTAGTGGGGCAGATAGGGGCCTTCGTACAGTTCTCATTTTACAAGGGTGCCTTCCATTAGTTGAGGGAGGGGTCGAGTGGGACCATAGCCACTGGAAAAACAGACCTTAGCATCTGCATTAGCAGATATTGAAAGCTCCCGACCGAGTTCCGTATTTCTAGAGTAGCCCTGACAACGGAACTCGGGTAGCACATTACAGGACATGTGCATCTAGACAAGCGATAACGATTCGCGATACATGCGTGGGGAAAGTCTAGGAACATATACCACTCTAGGTAGTGTGTCCTAGACTAAAGGGCATCGTTCAATCGGATGCATAATTCCTAGTTAGACCTTGGTGGCATCAAACCCGAATCCAAGAAGCATTCGGCAGATAGCGTAAAACTCTAGTAGAAGCTAGAAAGCACTTGATAAGAAACCCCAGATTAGATCTAGGTAATAAATAATAAATGTATGCCTGAAGGCAACCGAAACAACCAGAATTGGGATCACGTTAACATTACTAGTTTGGACACTAGTTAGGTGGTGCAGAGATTAGTATGGGGTACGACAGTAGATTCGGTCCTAGACAACTTAACTTAGTTTATGGTGCTTTCCCATTTCCAGTTTATACTTATCATGCTCTTTTTCTTATCCATAGACTAAATAGTCACTAGACTTACTCAGGCTTTATGTCTGACTCTACTTTTCTTTCGTCTTCTTTCCTTCCGTTTCCCCCCCAGGTAGTTGAGGAGGGAATAGTACAGCTCAGGTTAGATTGGACCGCTGCTCTTTCCAAGCTCGAAGATTTGTGGAAGTTTTGCTTGGATTCTCTTTTCCATTGCTATGGCTGGCTCATGCTATATTGGGGAATAAAAATGTATTTTTTTGTGCTTCTTTATTTTGTAAAGACAGATGATACTCTGATATTATAAAGCAATCTTGTACAAACTATTTTATAAATAAAGCAAAATTTTATTTTCCGCTATTTAATGTTTGTTTGTCTTGGAATTTATCTGCATCTTTTACCCATAATGCTCCACAGAAGTTAGTGCATTCCCTTTGTGAGTGACACTAACGGACGTGGGGTGTTACACGTGGTATCAGAGCTGAAGGTTACCGGATCAGATAAAGATTTGAAAAATTATTTTTCAAAACAGTTTTTAAAGAAGCATTTTCAAAAGAAAAGTTTTGTTTTAAAAGGCATATTCCCCAAAGCCATAAGCACTATCTTTTGATTCTCTGTTCGAGTCCTCGTTTCCTTCTTTCTTGAGTCTCTAGGGCTCCTGGCTTTCTGGGAGATAACATCATCGAAGGGCGAAGTAGTGCCCGACTTCCATCTATAGCCGTAGTTGTTTCAGTTACGACTGTCTTCTTTCAAGCTTAGTAGGGTCTTCGGTATGATGGAAGCAGCTTTCGAGGGATTTGCCAACATGGTTATACACAGAAAAAGGTGAGGAGTTTGGCAAAGGAGCACAACACTAGGATGAGGAATTCATGGAGATAGGTTTAGCTCACGAAGGAGGAAGAAATTATAAAAGAGGAAATATCTTTACTCGGGTATGATAGGGCATATAATTAAGGACGAGGGCAAGAACAAAGGACAAGATTTTCAGAAGGGCAAGTACATGCTGAGCGTACCTAGGAGATATGTGGTAAAAGTTTCTGTTGGAAGAATCTAGTTTTTCTGTTTGGACTTAGCGCTTCGCATTTGTTCATATTTGCTTCCATAATTGAGTCTCTGCACCTTAGTACTGGTATAGTAAGAAGATCCCAATCAGTCTCAAACCCAGTGGGTGGTTCGACCCGTTTATTTTTGGTTAGTAGGGGTTTGAATAGCTATCGAGTTTGCTAATATCATATCACGTAGATTGTCTAAAGGAGATATTCCTTCGGTGCTTGTCTGATATTGGTTTAGGCCTTTGGGGCTTGTACTTGAGGAATGTCGAGTTCGACTAGGATGGTTTGCGTGAGAGATGGATAGTTGTGGCAGGCGCTCTAAAAAGCGCGTAGTGACCTTTTGACCCTTATAATTATGGCATGATGGATAAGATAGGAGGAGAGACCTCTGATCATCCTAGTATATACACTTGGTTGACATTTGTTCATTTTGGAGATGGAGCTTAGAAACTTCACAATCGTGGAGTAAAAATTGGTTAAGATACAGTGGAGTAAAGCTCAAGAAGGCTAGATACTAGCAACATACCCTTTTTCTTAAGGGTGCATCCTTGATTTCTTTGTTTAGGAGCTTTACGCATAGTTGTTTCTCTCTTTCCAAAGTATATCCTCTAGATCGAATCTGCGATCTTTAGGTAGAAGCCAATGGATGTAAACATGTATTTGAAACATGTTATGGTTGAATGCTTGCAAGTGGTTGCAAATGGTCGCTCGTGGATGCATATGCATACGTATTAGACACTAGATCAAGTTCGAACGCTTTCATATTGCATTTACATATATGCATTTGTTTGTAGGTTGAACTTGATATAATATCATATGGACGTTGCATATGGATGAATGGCTGTGCACGCATGTAGTATATTCATGACTAGGGATGCTTGCATACATGAATGGACGCATGGCATAGACATGATTTGCATTAAGGAGGTCAACTGAATCAGTAGACCGACTGATTTTGCATTAGATAAAGACATATACACACACTATGCATATGAACATGAAAGCATTAGAAATCTTTTAAGGACAATGAATGCTTGTGATTGAATGGTTGAGTAGATGGGTGATTGGATGATAGGACACATTCTTCCTAACTTGAAGATTTCGGGGACGAAATCCTAAAAGGCGGGGAGAATGTAACACCCCGAATTTTCTGATAACACTAAGGTTGCTAAAATAATAATAAGTGTGTAAAAGAGGGGATGTATCTAATATGCATATAAAAATAATAATAAGTGTGCAAAGGGGGGATGTATCTAATGTGTACGTATTTATATGAATTAACAAATAATAGTAAATGTTGATAATGTACATTAAGAGAGTAATTATGGCATAAGTAAAATTACGAATTATTTACATATAGGATTTGTCCTAAATGAGAAATGTGTACATTGTAGTATATATATATATATATATATATATATATATATATATATATATATATATATATGCTAAAACATGTAATTGAAATAGTAATTATGGCATAATTCAAAATGGGGGTAATTTGCATGCATAGTAATTATGGCATAATTTAAAATGGGGGTAATTTGCATGCAAAGTAATTATGACATAATTTAAAATGGGAGTAATTTATAGTCCTTAATTGTGAACATAATTGGCCTCTTTTGAAATTGATGGCCTTGATTAACCCTAGCATTATCAGATGGCTAAAATCAAAATGCAACTCTATAAAAAGACCTTAGGTCTCCAACTAAATATTCACATGAAAATAAGAGTTGAAGCCGCCATGCTGTCGAATGAGAATTAGAGGGAGCCTCCATTTGAAAGAGATGAACAACAAAGCTAATACAAGTAAAAGATTAAAGCTACAACAAATAAATCAAAACAACATCTACAACAAAGGATAGCATCACCAAATTCAGAATCCGGAATACAAGATTCGTCATACGTTGTAAGTAGAGTGCTATTCCGATATGAATAACAATTGGATCTTGATTTGTATAAAATGTAAATGGAATTGTACATAATTTGTAGTGATGATAATTCTTAATTGTGTGATGCTATGATCCAAATTATAAATGAATTGGAGATGTTGTGGTGTGATAATATTAGATCTGTAGGGTATTTGCAAGTACATGATTCATAGTGACACTTATATGCTTGTGGTAGTTTGTTACAACCCAGTTGAGATTCATGCAAGTATGTGATCCACTATTATGTCAACATAACTTAGACCCTTGAACATACATGACTATGATCATTGCAAGTGTAGCTTTGAACCTTTTTGGTAACATGATTCATATAAGTTTAGGTTGGAATAATTCTAGTTGAATCATACTTTTGTATTAGTGACAAAAGTAAACACCTTTGTGAACACCTAATGACTTTATGGACATGACTAGTTTATGTTTAGTGTTATGCCTAAATGAAAATATGTTTTAGGCTTATGTTGTTATCAAAATCATGTGATAATATATGTGACACCTAATTGAGTAGATTCATATTCTAGAATGCAAGTTTACGTGATTTGATTGAAACTCATGATTCATGTTTAGGTTCATGTTTTATGTCAAAAATAGATGATATTACAATGCAAGTACACAAGCCTCTAATTTGTGTTAATTAAATGGCCATATTGCAAGTTCATGCACCTCTAATTTGTGTTAATTAAATGGCCATATTGCAAGTTCATGCACCTCTAATTTGAGTTAATTAAATGGCCATATTGCAAGTTCATGCACCTCTAATTTGTGTTAATTAAATGGCCATATTGCAAGTTCATGCACCTCTAATTTGTGTTAATTAAATGGCCATATTGCAAGTTCATGCACCTCTAATTTGTGTTAATTAAATGACCATATTGCAAGTTCATGCACCTCTAATTTGTGTTAATTAAATGGCCATATTGCAAGTTCATGCACCTCTAATTTGTGTTAATTAGATGGCCATATTGCAAGTTCATGCACCTCTAATTTGTGTTAATTAAATGACCATATTGCAAGTTCATGCACCTCTAATTTGTGTAAATTAAATGGCCATATTGCAAGTTCATGCACCTCTAATTTGTGTTAATTAAATAGCCATATTGCAAGTTCATGCGTTCACACACCCCTTTTATGCTGCTTAGAATATATCATGTTCTAGGCTTTCCCTTTTTATGTTTCTAAGTTGGGCTGAAATGTTGAAGCCCAACATATGTCATAATATAGCAAACATATAAAAACGGGGGTAATAACGTTGGGGTAAAAATAAAACATATGTGTTGGCATGTTTGACACATGCCAACGACTTGAGAACATTTATGTGGTATAAGTTATTATACCCAATAAGAATGAATTTGAATAATGGGCCGAAAATATTTACATATAAAATGGAAAGAGACAAAATATGTAAACTAAGAAAATATGATGTAGGTAGGCCTAAAATCATGAAATGGGTTAGGGCCATGATTGGTGTAAACCTTTACACCATTAGTTTTAAAATTAAAATATATGACATCCCTTCTAATCACATACACCAAAATGTTCTAGGGTGACAGAGAGGATAGTGTCTAGGCTTGGGTTTGGAAAATACAAGTTTCCTGCCCTCCCTGGCTATCCCTAACTGATCCAATGGACGGGATGGTTATGAATTTAGAAAGATGCCTGACCCGAGGTTAGACTGAGTTGTGGTGTAAACCTGCCCGGAACCGACCGGCACATCCAGTAACCGCAACGATACCTGTCTAATGTGAGTGGTTAGTGCTTTAGTTAATAAATTAAGGCTAAGTCAGGATTGATAGGGTTAAGTCAATTAAATAAATACTTAACCAAAATCAACATATTAACTAAATTGGTGGGTAGGGTTAAGTTAATCTGGACACTTAACCAATTTAATATGTTGACTAGGGGAGTGGGTAAGGTTAAGCAAATGTTTAACCATTATAACATGATCAACTGGGCTAGAGAGTGAGGTTAAGTTAATTAGAACACTTAACCATAGAAACACGTTAGTTAGACAAGTGATTGAGGTTAAGAAAAAAATTAGAACTCTTAACCATGATAACAAGTTGATTTGACAAATGGGTTGGGATTAAGTAGTTATAAATACTTAACCGATAAAGCATGAATGATTAGAGTTAAGTAACAAGAACACTTAACCAGTGTAATTTGACTTGTAGTAAAGTTAAATGTGAATGGACAACGCTTAACCATTATAACATGTTAATTAAACAAGTAGTAGGGTTAAGTTAGCTAAGGAGACACTTAACCGTTGTAACAGGTTAGTTAAACAGATGGTGAGGTTAAGTTAACACAAGGAGGCAACAATTAACCAGTATAATCTGAGTTGTGGTAGGGTTAAGTCAACAGGAATAACTCTTAACCAGTTTAATATGACAAAAGGGATGGGTTAAGTTAACTTTAATTGACTAATGACACTTAACCAAACCAACTTGACGAGAAAGAAAACTAAGTAGTAAACCTTAGTTAAAAGGGACTAAGTAGAGAACCTTAGTTAAGAAAACAACGGTTCTAGAAACTAAGTGGTAAATCTTAGTTAACAAAACTAAGTAGTAATTCTTAGTATAACACGAGAAGGAGCGGACGTCCATCTAATTTTAAAAGAAGGCTCCAACGAATTGGGTTACGAAGCCCGAGGCTTCGAGGGGACGTGAGGGTACTCTTGGTATCCCTCTGTGAGGCTGCAGATGATCCTCCTGGGCCCACAGAGGTTAAGGTCTGCGTTAGAAGAACCAAGGGTATGCCTTGGTTGCAAAATATGCCAACCTAAAGACTAGGATGGACCAGCGTGATTC
>JASFAX010006919.1:0-29124 GCA_030737875.1 Allium sativum
CTAACTTTGTATTGGGCCTACAGATTCACGAAACGGGTTGTAAAATTCATCAGTCCGGTTGGTTTAACCCTATCCACCCAACACGTTTTAGACATCATATTTATCTCAGATTTGCATTAATTTATTATTGAAATATCTAATCGTATTTCACATGCCACCCCAGGCACACACTTAATTCCACATGCCACCCAAGGCACCCACTTAACCCCCTCATGTCCCTCTACATGCTTATCTGGTTAAGTGTTTCTTAATTCATTAAGGTCGTAACCTTATAAAGACCTCTCACATTAGACTGGCATTTGTGGCAGCTGGATTTGCCGGGCGGGTCCGGGCAGTCTTACACCACAAAAGATTCTAACCTCGTATCTTTACAACTATCACGTATTTAATTTATGCCTAAGACCTCCCACATTAGACTGGCATTTGTGGCAGCTGGATTTGTCGGGCGGGTCCGGGCAGTCTTACACCACAAAAGAGCCTAACCTCGTGTCTTAGACGATTAATTACTGCTAATTAATCTTTCCCCAATTTGAATTTCTTTCCCTATTCAAATTATCAATCAATTCCAAATTTAATGATGTCCATAATTGACTCAATTATGTCCATCCATTTATGGTATGTAAAATCATACCAATTTTCACCACAATTATATTTTATGCCTTTTAAGGCATTTATGCCAATTAAATCTTTTTAAATCTTCAGACTTTAATTGCTTAAACATTCCTCTTTTGATTAATTAAATTAATTAATCCTTTCATCTTTTTATAGGTGTCAATACCTATCTTATTAACAACTTGAATTTCCTATTCATAAATGGTCACATTCAAATTGTACCATTTTTACCCAATTTTACCTATGTCATAATAGGTAATTATCTATATGTTTCCCTACTAGAATCATGTGTCCAATTTACATGATCGCTATGTAAATTATGCCTATTACAAGTTCCTCTTTTTCCCCGTTTCTTAACTAGCATAACTGTTTGCGTTTTGGCGTCATCGAGGCTACTAAATAGTATCGCCATAACAATAAAATAAAGGGAATGACAAGGTGATCGTTTTCAGTACAATTCTTGGCATAAGCATGACAACTAGGGAAAATGACATGATAACTTCGCATATAATTATGATTCACCACATAATTAACAACTTGCATAGATTCATAACAACTTGCATATGTTCATGAATTAACAACTAACATAGGTTCATGATTCTCATCATAGTCAACAACTTATATATGTTCAAGATTCACAATATAACACCTTGCATGATTCATAACATAACTTCTTACATAGGTGACTTACACAGGTTCATGATCCACAACATAACAACTAGCATAGGTTCATGAATTCATCACACAATAACTTGCATAGGTAACTTGCATGATCTCATAATAATTTGTAGACTCATGATAACAACTTGCATAGATTCATGATAACTACTTGCATAGATTCATCATAACGACTTGCATAGATTCATAGTTTCTCAACATAATAACTTGCATCATATCATGATTCACAAAAATAATAAACTTGCATCATATCGTGATTCACAACAATAATAAACTTGCATCATATCATGATTCACAACAATAATAAACTTGCATCATATCATGATTTACAACAATAATAAACTTGCATAACTACAAACAACATATACCCAAATCATAGTCTACCACAATTCACTTTTATTTATTTAAACCTAAAAGTGACAAGAACTCACCGAATAAGGGGTCTTGAGTTCTGGGTTCTGAATTCTGTAATTGATTAGCGTTCCCTTGTTGTAGACAATTACGTTGTTGTAGTTTTAGGCTTGATTTGATTTGTATTGAGTTGCTTTACTTTGCTTCTAGTTTGTGGCGGCTACTCTAGGGTTTGGAGTGACAACATGACGGCTACTGATCTAATTTTTGATTTGATTCTAGGGTTTGGGTCTGCACACGTTTATATAGAATTTCAATATAATTATTGCCGTCGGATGATCTTAGGGTTAATCAAAACCACTCAGTCCAGATTAGAACTATCCATAAACCTTAATGACTCATTAACTAGTCAGAAATGACTCAGCAGTAACTCACTGTTCGAATCAGATGGCTGTGCAGGTTTTCTCTCGGCCTGGGCGAACTTGGGAAGTGCGCCAATGCAAATTTGTACTGGCGCACTTCCCAAGTGCGCCAGTGCATTTTTTTTCAAACTTCGTTCGTCCGTGTCTTCTTCATACGGCATCCGTTTTACGCAAACTCGGACTCTATCTCAAGCAGAATTCCGAAACGAACGCAATGGAACGACCCGTTTCCCTTAATTCCCACATTTGTAATTAAGTATTCTTAAATTTAGTTAATCTGATTATTCAAAAATTCAGGGTGTTACAGCCATTGCGTTCGTCTCGAAATTCTGCTTGAAAACGAGTCCGAGTTTTCAATAATCGGAGTCTGTATGACCAAGTTATGATCTCAAGAAGTTTCACGAATTTTTAGAATCAAAAACAGCTCAGAAATTCGAATTCAAGACCCAGAAGTGGGCTCGGTGGGAAAATTCCCTACCAGAGCACAGGTCGACCAGGGGGTCGACCTGGCCAGACCAGGTCGACCATAGGGTCGACTTGGGGATCGACCTCCCTAGTCGGGCCAGGGTGGCCCTGGTTGGGTGCACCGGTTGAGTCAGTGGATTGGGACGATTTCTGAAGGTCAGGATTGATTCTAGGGTTTATCTAAGGGCCTAAATAAGTTTCCTCCACCTATATAAACAGCCACCTAGCCTCATTCTCTTTACACCATTCTTCTCTAACCTTATGCTGCACAAACTCTTGATGATCATGGCTTCTTCTTCTTCCTCTAAATTAAATTAAATTAAAATGCGAAGATTATTTCTTGAAGACTACGGCTAGGAATTTCATATTGGGGGATTTTCTTCTACAATCAAAGCAAGATTCAACGATTCAGCAATTCAACGACAAATTTCTGGACTTGACTTCTGCATCTAAATTTCTTAGACCACGATCTGTAAGTTCCAGTTACTTTTAGATAAAAACTATAAACTTAATATGGGCGTGTTATAAATTGGAATTGATTTATGTATGATTCATATCTATTCTTGTTTTCTTCTTGGATCTTGACTATTGGGAATATTGTCTATGACGTTGAAACTATTGTTAATGGCATAAGACTATGACTATGACTGTGAACATAAGACTATGCCTATGACTGTGAACATAAGACTATTGAGACGTCAAGGAATTTCGCTCGATCCGAATCAGTCGCTAAACCGATCTAGACCTTTCGAAACGCCTGATTGTGTTGAGAACACGACAAAATAGAACGCAGACAGAAGAGCATTTCATTGTTTATTACAACAATTCATTCAGAATACAAGAATATACAGAGTATAAATGAATAAATTACATTCGATAAATATCAGAGATTACAATAAATTACATAGCAGCGGAAAAACAATATAAAACACAACTAGAAGGAGATATACGGATACAAAGCTTTCCGGATATCGTTCCAGCTGTAAGTCAGGATCCTGTGAATATAAATCTGCAAAACCAAAACTACTAGCTGCCCGTGTCAAAATAAGGGCACCCAGAGTTTAGGTTAAAACAATAAACTCCAGGTCAGTCATGTGACTGGTGTGAGAACTAAAGCAGTTATTAATCTTTATTTTTAAAGTTAGGTAAATCAAGGGACCACGCCGTATAACACGGAATGGGTTTTTACCCCAAGAATACCAGTGCATAAACAAACAGCGCAATGCTAAATAAAGAACAATGAAGCTGTTATAAGACCCAGGTCCCATCACACAATGCAACACAAGCCGGAGGATAGGGTGTTTACCTTATAACAGCCAAGAATGCTTGATACATGAAATTTCATCTTTTATTACTACTATAAATGAAGAAAACAACTTCAATCATAAGTACAAATCATAGACGGCATAAGTGCCCCATCCCACTATGTCGCCAAATATAGGTATACAACTAAAACCGCAATATCACGTATTGGGAATTGGATTTCCATCTGTAAACCAAGGCAAAGGGAATATCCCGTGCTTAATTCGAGACTCTCTAGCCTGAGCCTCAGGTTGCAGCCGCGATTGCACCAGGAACATCGGGGCCGGCCACCCGTCGATGGTTAGTAATGCCGTAAACGATATGCTAGCCGGTTCTATGGAACCTCATAGTGATCTGGGACCCGTAAGCCTCTGTAACCACCGTTAACCGAGACGCCCCACTGGGCAATAAGTAATGATAAGCAACATCCACATAAGTAATGCCAGCCAGTTTAAGCACTGACACCACTTCTAACTAGAAACCAGCATATGTCCATTTCCCGGAGGTCCTCCCCGTTTTTGGTTCACACCGAGGTGTGAGGCTCGCGATTCAACGCTACACAAAGCTATGCCACACAGGCCGTGCTTTGATCATCAACCACAAGACTTTGCTTTTCAACAGAAGCCTTGATCAATTGCCACTTAGGCATGCCACACAGGCAATTCACGCCATGCGATTGATATCTATCGATATATAACCTCTAAGCTCGTACGTCTCAGAGAAGGGCGTTAAGCAAGAGAATAAATTCTCCGCCGCCAAACAGATATATATTTAATAGAAATCAATCACACAGAATAAAATCCAATGTTAGACACACAGTCCATTTACAAGTTCGTTCTAGGTCTGAACGAAACCGGAGGCACTTTCCTCGCATATCACCGTCTTCATCTTCGACTTATCGTCGAATCGGTTATTCAGAATGGGTATAGACCCGGCCTTTCTGAATAACCCACGTATATAATAAACAATTGTTATACAAACACAACATACGCCTCATTCCAATTCATCAGTCAATTTCACATTCTTAGGGAAAGGTTCCCATTAATTTTATCAAAGATAAATTCTTTTAAATTTATTCTTTAATCTTCCTTTGGATATCATTTCAAACCATATCATGGTTTTCCAAACTAGTCGGGATTAGCGAACCACACCGAAGTAATTATTTATTTTATTTCCCAATCCCAACCTATTCATCCCATGGAGCAAAACTGTTATCACCCCATAACTAACACCACGGTGTTATCGGTAAATTTAATTACCATTTCACATTCAAATCTAATTAAAGATTTAACTATCGCTAGGAGTAAAACTGGTGATACTCCACTTTCGATCATTTCCCAATTTTGATAATTTAAATTATCAATTCCTATTTCAATCTAATTAAAGATTCATTAAAACTCCATTTACTGGGTTAAAGAACTAATGTCATTTAAAACACAGTTCACTATAAACTCAAATCACATTCTATTTCAATTCCAATTAAATATATTAGAAATTCTGGTTATTTAAAACCCATTTCAAATTCAATTTATTTGTTTCAAAAATAAATTGATTTTTATTCTAGTTCAAAACTAGTTCATTTCGATAAAAATCTATTTTTTTTCTTTTCAAATATGGAGTTTTTCATCCCAATTTTTCCCAAATCATTTCTTATGATTTTATACAAATTGTAGATATTTTTAATTATTTTATCAAGGCCCGTACGGTCGGTTTTCAATAACTGCCACCGAACTGCACTTACAACGACCTTTTCCATATTTGATTTGGACATAATTCCAAATCCAACCGTTAGATTTCAAATTTCTGATATTCATTGGAAAGCTCTTTTCGATACGAACCCAACGGTTCCGGTTTTAGGAGAATCCGACGGTCGGATCACCCGTAATGTCCGTTCGGAGTCAATGGTCAAAATTCGCGAACTGCCACGGCGCGGCGCGTTCTATTCAGGCCATTATATTATATATATATAATATATAACATATATTCCGTCGATTTCTATTTAAAACGAATTTTATAAATCGTTTTAAATTCGTTTCAAAAACAGTTTCAACTTCCTTTTTAATTCAAATCGATTTCAATTCTATTCGAATTCAATTTCAATTCAATTCTATTCGAATTCAATTTCTATTCAATTCTATTCAATTCAAATTCAATTCTATTCGAATTCAATTTCTATTCAATTCTATTCGAATTCATTTTTTACTCAATTCTATTCGAATTCATTTTCTATTCAATTCTAATCAATTCAAATTCATTTCAATTCTATTCGAATTCAAATTCATTTCAATTCTATTCGAATTCAATTTCTATTCAATTCTATTCGAATTCAATTTCTATTCAATTCTATTCGAATTCATTTTCTATTCAATTCTATTCAATTCAAATTCATTTCAATTCTATTCGAATTCAATTTCTATTCAATTCTATTCGAATTCATTTTCTATTCAATTCTATTCAATTCAAATTCATTTCAATTCTATTCGAATTCAATTTCTATTCAATTCAAATTCATTTTAAAAACGAATATAATCGATATCAATATCGTTCGCGTCAAAATAGCGCATCTCTAATCAACACGGCTTTATATTATTCAATAACTTCATTATTCTATTCAACAAATGAATATTCATTCTATTCAACACATGAATCTATATTTCTTTCATCACATAACTAATCTCAACAAATGAGTACTGTCAACACGTTAATCTTTATTTTAAAATATTCTTTATTTTCACAATTGGAATGAGGCCCAATCAATTAATATATAATGTTAATTATATGGATTCCATACAACACATGTATATAATAGCAATCATAAATAATCAACCATCATCCAAAGTGCACGACACAACTGTATAAGCATTAAATATATATAATCAACGCTTACACAGTCTGTCGACCAATCGATCGACATAAAATTAAATAATTGGGATTAGTGTACGCCAAATATCATCCCAACACCCGTGTGGGGTTTCAAACAATCAAACACAGATTTTATTTGTGCAGTTGGGCGATGTGTAAAATTTATCGTCCCAATCAATATCAATCAAATCAATGTATATAAACAAATCGTCCGATTCGTTTATAAATATTTATTTCATTTTATATACACGTTAAAAAATATATTTTTAACTATAGAATATTTTCCAGTATAAAATATTTTATTTCGTTCCACATCACACAATCAAATTTTCACAACAACATTAATCTAACAAACAAGCCGTCCATGGTCTGTGGACGACGGGTGTCGGGTGCTACTAAGCACCGTCTGCATCCTAGTGTATATATATATATATATAGATATATATATATTAACTACAAATTTAAAATAAAAGTGAGGAGTTCTCACCAAAGCTATCCAAAGTCCACGACATTTCTTATGTGGAAATCTTCGTCGTTCTTGCCCTTTTGTCACTTTCGTTGCCCGTAGCCACTACATATATAAAAATCACATTTTTATATTGTTGCTATGTATATAAAAATCACATTTTTAATAACGCTACATGTAAATAAAAATCATATTTTTACAGTTCAGTTTGCTATATAAAAATCATATTTTTACAGTGTCCTATATATTTTTAAAACCAATGCTATTTTCTATTTTAAATCCATGTATTTTTCTATTCTTATTTTCATGCATATTTCTACTCTTATTTTCATGTTCAAAGTATATTTATATTTTTACTTTCAAATTCAAAGTATATTTTCATAACAAAGTTTTAAATCACTGTTAAATATATATATAAAAAAATTACCTTTCCCTGCCATTCTCTGTAAAACGCTCCAGGTGCTATCGAATCCATCGACCCTCCCCTAGGGCTTCACGCCGCTCCACCATCGCTTCGCCAGGAGATGATCGGACCCTCCCTGCTCGACTGCTGTAGCAACGCCTCCCCACCCCACTGACTTGGGCAAACTCGAAGGCCAAATCTGGCCTGAAACCTCATCCGACGGCGATGGTTTTGAGCGAGGAATTCAGGCGCTATGCCTTATTACAAATGATCACAGCAGTATGAATTTGAAGGGGATCGAATACTCTTTGATTTTGTTTTGGGATCTTAATCCAATTCGAAGTGGTGGGCATGAATTTGAGGGGCGATTTTGGGATGTTTTCGATCGTCGAACGATACTTGGCGGCGAAATATAGAAGTGAATGATGGTCAAGGGTTTGACCAAATATATACTATTTATTTAATTATATTTTTAATTATTTAATTCCAAAAATCCTTGTTTATCGATTCGAACTCCAATCTGAACCCAACGAATGTCGCCCCTAGCCAATTATCCCCATTCCGAACACAATGGGACATGTTTCGTAAGCCGTTTCGGCTGTTACGATCAGTTTTTCTCAAAATTAAAATATAAATTTGTTTATATAAAATTTTAACGCACATTTTAAATTACCAGGGCCTCATGCTAACTCGAAAAATTCCTGAAAAATATTTTCTAGCTTCGTATTGACGATACGGTCCTAACAAAACTAATTTCGTCGAATTCTGAGACTGTTTGAAAAATGGCCATTTTCCAGTCGATTAAAATCAACTGAAACTGGTCAAACGCGTTTTCTTTTGCCACGCTCACATATTGATTCAGAAAATTATGAAATTTGAAACCTGGCAATAATTTGACACTGTGGATCCAACAAAAGTGGTTTCGTCGAAAACCGAGGTCGTTTGCAAAATAGCTATTTTTAAGGGCCTGAATTCCATAGCGACTATTCAGAATTTTCAACTGGACATATCTTTTGATTCCCGCTATGAAATTTTGATTTGTCGGATTCGTTGGAAAGATACCATCAATTAGATTCAAATATTTTAGGTTTCACTAAAATCCGGTTTATTTTACACCTGGTACATTTAATTGAAGTCTGAAATCGAATTATCGAACAACCGCGCCATTTTCAATTCCTTTTCTATAATTATAAATAAATATTTATATTCTAACGACGATCTATATAATATACGTTCGAATTATATTCAAAATAAATTTTTTGGCATTTTTATTTAAAATAATTCATTTTAAATATTCAAATTCAGCTAAAATTTCCAAAATAAAAATTTCAAACTGGCTCTCATTTTCCGGGTTGTTACAATCTCCCCCACTTAAAACTTTTCGCCCCCGAAAAGGAACAAAGTCGAAAGTGGTTTGATCAATCAACTCTATGTTCGATCTGGCTTCCATTCTCCAACTTTTCAGTTTCTGAGAATTTTCAAATTCTTCAAAAATTTGGCTAACACTCGGAATTTTCGAATTTTTTTGCCATAACCTCCCCTGCATCGGGAGCACCGGGAAAATCCCAAAATTTCCATACTGGCCCTCTGATCTCAAAAAGAAAAGGAAAAAGCCAAGCGGCTAGCCAATCGGCTCATAAAATCATCCAAACCCAAACAAAACAGTAAATTATGGTAAACATGTACCTATTTGTCGGGCAAACAATTTTATTCTTCTGCTCTAGCCTCTTTGCTATGACCTGTTCAATGTAAGTACACGTATATGCAAGCATTTGCGATAAATTTTCAATACAGTTCACTTTTTTGTTCAATTAGGCAAAATGGTTCAAAATATCAAACACATAAACAAACAACACAAACATCAATCAATTTGTGGATTAACGTTTCAAATTCATAATTTTACTACATATACAGAAAATCATATTTTTGATGCCAAATCACAACAATAAATCTATCTAGTTTTGGTTCTCACACCAGCCTAATGGAAATATATAGATATCACACTTCCGAAACTCGAATATAAATTCTGATGAGGTACGTACTATATAGCGATGATCAGAACCATCCCCGGGCGACTAGAATGTAATTCTATATCTATCCAGTATATTAAAACTTCGAATATACGTTCATGACGCGTATATGCAAAATCTTTATATACTAGATTGTCCAAATTCAAAATAAATAAATATTCAAATACGAATAAAACAATTTAAATTTCAAAACAAAATTGTTTTCATTTGAAAAATATACTCTTCATACTCGTTCTAGGATACTACAGATCCTATCTCTAACGAGTCATTCTAATTGGATATTACTAATCCAATATCTGATGAATTCTTTCGTATGGTTCTAATGTGCCTTGTTCAAGAGCTCTGTAAACCAAAGCTCTGATACCAACTGAGACATCAAGGAATTTCGCTCGATCCGAATCAGTCGCTAAACCGATCTAGACCTTTCGAAATGCCTGATTGTGTTGAGAACACGACAAAATAGAACGCAGACAGAAGAACATTTCATTGTTTATTACAACAATTCCATCAGAATACAAGAATATACATAGTATAAATGAATAAATTACATTCGATAAATATCAGAGATTACAATAAATTACATAGCAGCGGAAAAACAATATAAAACACAACTAGAAGGAGATATACGGATACAAAGCTTTCCGGATATCGTTCCAGCTGTAAGTCAGGATCCTGTGAATATAAATCTGCAAAACCAAAACTACTAGCTGCCCGTGTCAAAATAAGGGCACCCAGAGTTTAGGTTAAAACAATAAACTCCAGGTCAGTCATGTGACTGGTGTGAGAACTAAAGCAGTTATTAATCTTTATTTTTAAAGTTAGGTAAATCAAGGGACCACGCCGTATAACACGGAACGGGTTTTTACCCCAAGAATACCAGTGCATAAACAAACAGCGCAATGCTAAATAAAGAACAATGAAGCTGTTATAAGACCCAGGTCCCATCACACAATGCAACGCAAGCCGGAGGATAGGGTGTTTACCTTATAACAGCCAAGAATGCTTGATACGTGAAATTTCATCTTTTATTACTACTATAAGCGAAGAAAACAACTTCAATCATAAGTACAAATCATAGACGGCATAAGTGCCCCATCCCACTATGTCGCCAAATATAGGTATACAACTAAAACCGCAATATCATGTATTGGGAATTGGATTTCCATCTGTGAACCAAGGCAAAGGGAATATCCCGTGCTTAATTCGAGACTCTCTAGCCTGAGCCTCAGGTTGCAGCCGCGACTGCACCCGGAACATCGGGGCCGGCCACCCATCGATGGTTAGTAATGCCGTAAACGATATGCTAGCCGGTTCTATGGAACCTCATAGTGATCTGGGACCCGTAAGCCTCTGTAACCACCGTTAACCGAGACGCCCCACTGGGCAATAAGTAATGATAAGCAACATCCACATAAGTAATGCCAGCCAGTTTAAGCACTGACACCACTTCTAACTAGAAACCAGCATATGTCCATTTCCCGGAGGCCCTCCCCGTTTTTGGTTCACACCGAGGTGTGAGGCTCGCGATTCAACGCTACACAAAGCTATGCCACACAGGCCGTGCTTTGATCATCAACCACAAGACTTTGCTTTTCAATAGAAGCCTTGATCAATAGCCACTTAGGCATGCCACATAGGCAATTCACGCCATGCGATTGATATCTATCGATATATAACCTCTAAGCTCGTACGTCTCAGAGAAGGGCGTTAAGCAAGAGAATAAATTCTCCACCGCCATACAGATATATATTTAATAGAAATCAATCACACAGAATAAAATCCAATGTCAGACACACAGTCCATTTACAAGTTCGTTCTGGGTCTGAACGTAACCGGAGGCACTTTCCTCGCATATCACCATCTTCATCTTCGACTTATCGTCGAATCGGTTATTCAGAATGGGTATAGACCCGGCCTTTCTAAATAATCCATGTATATAATAAACAATTGTTATACAAACACAACATACGCCTCATTCCAATTCATCAGTCATTTTCACATTCTTAGGGAAAGATTCCCATTAATTTTATCAAACATAAATTCTTTTAAATTTATTCTTTAATCTTCCTTTGGATATCATTTCAAACCATATCATGGTTTTCCAAACTAGTTGGGATTAGCGAACCACACCGAAGTAATTATTTATTTTATTTCCCAATCCCAACCTATTCATCCCATGGAGCAAAACTATTATCACCTCATAACTAACACCACGGTGTTATCGGTAAACTTAATTACCATTTCACATTCAAATCTAATTAAAGATTTAACTATCGCTAGGAGTAAAACTGGTGATACTCCCCTTTCGATCATTTCCCAATTTTGATAATTTAAATTATCAATTCCTATTTCAATCTAATTAAAGATTCATTAAAACTCCTTTTACTGGGTTAAAGAACTAATGTCATTTAAAACACAGTTCACTATAAACTCAAATCACATTCTATTTCAATTCCAATTAAATATATTAGAAATTCTGGTTATTTAAAACCCATTTCAAATTCAATTTATTTGTTTCAAAAATAAATTGATTTTTATTCTAGTTCAAAACTAGTTCATTTCGATAAAAATCTATTTTTATCTTTTCAAATATGGAGTTTTTCATCCTATTTTTTTCCCAAATCATTTCTTTTGATTTTATACAAATTGTAGATATTTTTAATTATTTTATCAAGGCCTGTACGGTCGGTTTTCAATAACTGCCACCGAACTGTACTTACAGCGACCTTTTCCATATTTGATTTGGACATAATTCCAAATCCAACCGTTAGATTTCAAATTTCTAATATACATTGGAAAGCTCTTTTCGATACGAACCCAACGGTTCCGGTTTTAGGAGAATCCGACAGTCGGATCTCCCGTAATGTCCGTTCGAAGTCAATGGTCAAAATTCGCGAACTGTCGCGGCGCGGCGCGTTCTATTCAGGCCATTATATTATATATATAATATATATAATATATATTCCGTCGATTTCGATTTAAAACGAATTTTATAAATCGTTTTAAATTCGTTTCAAAAACAGTTTCAACTTCCTTTTCAATTCAAATCGATTTCAATTCAATTTCAATTCAATTCTATTCGAATTCAATTTCAATTCAATTCTATTCGAATTCAATTTCTATTCAATTCTATTCAATTCAAATTCATTTCAATTCTATTCGAATTCAATTTCTATTCAATTCTATTCGAATTCATTTTCTACTCAATTCTATTCGAATTCATTTTCTATTCAATTCTATTCAATTCAAATTCATTTCAATTCTATTCGAATTCAAATTCATTTCAATTCTATTCGAATTCAATTTCTATTCAATTATATTCGAATTCAATTTCTATTCAATTCTATTCGAATTCATTTTCTATTCAATTCTATTCAATTCAAATTCATTTCAATTCTATTCGAATTCAATTTCTATTCAATTCTATTCGAATTCATTTTCTATTCAATTCTATTCAATTCAAATTCATTTCAATTCTATTCGAATTCAATTTCTATTCAATTCAAATTCATTTTAAAAACGAATATAATCGATATCAATATCGTTCGCGTCAAAATAGCGCATCTCTAATCAACACGGCTTTATATTATTCAATAACTTCATTATTCTATTTAACAAATGAATATTCATTCTATTCAACACATGAATCTATATTTCTTTCATCACATAACTAATCTCAACAAATGAGTACTGTCAACACGCTAATCTTTATTTTAAAATATTCTTTATTTTCACAATTGGAATGAGGCCCAATCAATTACCATATAATGTTAATTATATGGATTCCATACAACACATGTATATAATAGCAACCATAAATAATCAACCATCATCCAAAGTGCACGACACAACTGCGTAAGCATTAAATATATATAATCAACGCTTACACAGTCTGTCGACCAATCGATCGATATACAATTAAATAATTGGGATTAGTGTACGCCAAATATCATCCCAACACCCGTGTGGGGTTTCAAACAATCAAACACAGATTTTATTTGTGCAGTTGGGCGATGTGTAAAATTTATCGTCCCAATTAATATCAATCAAATCAGTGTATATAAACAAATCGTCCGATTCATTTATAAATATTTATTTCATTTTATATACACGTTAAAAATTATATTTTCAACTATAGAATATTTTATTTCGTTCCACATCACACAATCAAATTTTCACAACAACATCAATCTAACAAATAAGCCGTTCATGGTCTGTGGACGACGGGTGTCGGGTGCTGCTAAGCACCGTCTGCATCCTAGTATATATATATTAACTAGAAATTTAAAATAAAAGTGAGGAGTTCTCACCAAAGCTATCCAAAGTCCACGACACTTCTTATGTGGAAATCTTCGTCGTTCTTGCCCTTTTGTCACTTTCGTTGCCCGTAGCCACTACATATATAAAAATCACATTTTTATATTGTTGCTATGTATATAAAAATCACATTTTTAATAACGCTACATGTAAATAAAAATCATATTTTTACAGTTCAGTTTGCTATATAAAAATCATATTTTTACAGTGTCCTATATATTTTTAAAACCAATGCTATTTTCTATTTTAAATCCATGTATTTTTCTATTCTCATTTTCATGCATATTTCTACTCTTATTTTCATGTTCAAAGTATATTTATATTTTTACTTTCAAATTCAAAGTATATTTTCATAACAAAGTTTTAAATCACTGTTAAATATATATATAAAAAAATACCTTTCCCTACCATTCTCTGTAAAACGCTCCAGGCGCTATCGAACCCATCGACCCTCCCCTAGGGCTTCACGCCGCTCCACCATAGCTTCGCCAGGAGATGATCGGACCCTCCCTGCTCGACCGCCGTAGCAACGCCTCCCCACCCCACTGACTTGGGCGAACTCGAAGGCCAAATCTAGCCTGAAACCTCATCCGACGGCGATGGTTTTGAGCGAGGAATTCAGGCGCTATGCCTTATTACAAACGATCACAGCAGTATGAATTTGAAGGGGATCGAATACTCTTCGGTTTTGTTTTGGGATCTCAATCCAATTCGAAGTGGTGGGCATGAATTTGAGGGGCGATTTTGGGATGTTTTTGATCGTCGAACGATACTTGGCGGCGGAATATAGAAGTGAATGATGGTCAAGGGTTTGACCAAATATATACTATTTATTTAATTATATTTTTAAATAATTAATTCCAAAAATCCTTGTTTATCGATTCGAACTCCAATCTGAACCCAACGAATGTCGCCCCTAGCCAATTATCCCCATTCCGAACACAATGGGACATGTTTCGTAAGCCGGTTCGGCTGTTACGATCAGTTTTTCTCAAAATTAATATATAAATCTGTTTATATTAAATTTTAACGCACATTTTAAATTACCAGGGCCTCATACTAACTCGAAAATTTCCTGAATTTTTTTTCTAGCTTCGTATTGACGATACGGACCTAACAAAACTAATTTCGTCGAATTCTAAGACTGTTTGAAAAATGGCCATTTTCCAGTCGATTAAAATCAACTGAAACTGGTCAAACGCATTTTCCTTTTCCACGCTCACATATTGATTCAGAAAATTACGAAATTTGAAACCTAGCAATAATTTGACGCTGCAGATCCAACAAAAGTGGTTTCATCGAAAACCGAGGTCGTTTGCAAATGGCTATTTTTAAGGGCCTGAATTCCATAGCGACTATTCAGAATTTTCAACTGGACATATCTTTTGATTCCCGCTATGAAATTTTGATTTGTCGGATTCGTTGGAAAGATACCATCAATTAGATTCAAATAATTTTGGTTTCACTAAAATCCGGTTTATTTTACACCTGGTACATTCAATTGAAGTTTGAAATCGAATTATCGAACTACCGCGCCATTTTCAATTCCTTTTATATAATTATAAATAAATATTTATATTCTAATGACGATCTATATAATATATGTTCGAATTATATTCAAAATAAATTTTTCGTCGTTTTTATTTAAAATAATTCATTTTAAATATTCAAATTCAGCTAAAATTGCCAAAATAAAAATTTCAAACTGGCTCTCATTTTCCGGGTTGTTACAACTATGCCTATGACTGCGAGCATAAGACTATGCCTATGCCTATGACTGTGAACATAATACAATGCCTATGACTGTGAACATAAGACTATTGCCTATAACTATGACAAGGACAATTGTGGCTAATCACCTATGATTCATGACCATGAGGTTATTGCCTAGGATTGTGACTATGAAATTGGATCTAAGATTGACTTTCTATTCAGACCTATTTTCTTTATTTATCCTTAGATCTTGATTTTGGGGATTTTTTTTATTTAAGTTAGATCTATCCATGTCCTTGAACCTAGATTATTATTCAAACCTTTTTATGTTCATAATGTTATCAGATTTATGTGCTTGTGATGTTTAGTCAATTTATTCAGCTAGTCATGCCTTGGAAATAAATTGATAATTGAACAATGTTTATTATGTTATATGTGGAATGGAATGATATTGATCTATGCTAGTGGTTCTATTTTATTATCATGTTGAATTGGGAATTAATAAATAAGTCTATTCATATGTATGTGAACTTGGAGTAAAACCTGTTATGACAAGTTGTGTAGTTTGTCATGTTATGCAAGTTTAAGGTTGTAAAATCATATCACATATGTGACCTAATGTTATATCTACATGTTTATGTGTATAAGTTAAACCTATGTCATATTTCAAGTTCACACTTGTTCATATGTTCGTGATTGATTTGCAAGTTCACATATATGTATGTTGATTTAGTCTGCGTTGCAAGTTCACACTTATGACATTCATGTTGATTATTTTGCAAGTACACACCTATGGTGTTCTTATTGACTATGCCAAAAATGCCGAGTTTACACCTATGGCATGTTTATGTTAATGAATTTCTTTATGCAAATTTTGTGTACGTTAAATTAGGCTAAGTTTTTAGCCTAATATTATATGACAAAAATCATGCGGACGAAAATTAGGCTAAGATTGTTAGCCTAATATTTATACGGGGTAACGTTGGGAAAAATTGGTAATTATAGGAAACTTGGCATGAAACTTGCCTTGAAAACTTGACACGAACTTGACATGAAATTTGAACATGGACATGACACTAGAATGAACTTGAAAATGGCCAACTCGAGGTTGGATTGAGTTTGCAGTGTAATTCTGCCCAGAACCGCACGACAAATCCAGTTACTGCAAATAATAGGATCCAATGTGGGTTGTTGGTCATATCGCACTTGAAAACTCAAGGTCAGACAGAGTTGTTGTGTAATTCTGCCCGGAACCGCCCGGTATATCCAATGACCACAACAACATGTCTAATGTGAGAGGTTGGAGTGCATTAATGAATTAATGCCACATGATAGCGTTTAGTCATGAACATGAAAGACAACACTTAATCAACTTGACACATGATTCGTAGGGTTAATTCACGAACTTGAATGACAACACTTAACCAATGGGACGGAAACCCTAGTTACGCGGTCCATTTCAGCAGATGTATCATGATACCCTGGAACTATGCAGGGTGGGGCACGATTACTAGGCTGATTGTAAGCGACCAGAATGACGGCTGTGTCGGTGCGCCAGTGTAGGTTTAGGCGGGCTATGGTCGTGCACGTGGTCCAGAGTTGAAAAAGCAGGCATTGGGCATTAGTAGGTTTATCTGTGCATGCTTGATTCGTGTCGGTGGTTGGCACCCTAGGGCTTGATACACCCTATGGTGGACCTAGCATAGGTAAGTACATTCGTGATAGGGCCGTATGACACAGACACATGACGAGCTAGAACTTGTAGGGAGCCGTTCGACTAGTGGATCGTTTCGTTGTAACAACCCGGAAAATCTGAACTAGTTTAAAATTTTAAAATTGGCTATTTTAGTGAATTTTAAATATTCAAAATAAATATTTTAGTTAACAAGGAGGAAAAAGTATGTTTGAATTGAAGTTTGAAAATAAATATAACTATTTTAAATTATATACATAGCCTAAAATGGCGCTGCAGTTTCAAAAATTGAATTCAAACTTTAAATGACTGTACCAGGTGCAAAATAAAACGGATTTGAGTAAAACCAAAAATATTTAAATCTGTTAGTGAATATATTTCTAACGAATCTGAAAAATCGAAGTTTCATAGCGGGAAGCAAAAGTTATGGCTAAATGAATTTTCAGAAAGGTCACTATGGAATTTATATAGCCTGTGAAAATGGCCATTTTGCAAACGACCTCGGAATTCTACGAAACCACTTTTGTTGGATCCGGGATGTTAAACTATTGCTAAGTTTCAAATTTCATAATTTTTGAAGTTAGTATGTGAGCATGGCAAAGGAAAATGTGTTTGGTCGAATTCTATTAAATTGGATCGACCAGAAAAGGGCCATTTTTCAAACGGTCTCAGAATTCGACGAAACTAGTTTTTTAGGACCGTATCGTCAAAACATAGCTAGATTTATTTTTCTGGAATTTTTCAAATCAGCATGTGGCCCCGGCAAATTGAAATGTACGTTCAAATCGAATATTGAATGTTATATATTTTAAATTGAAGGAAATATGACTGAAACAGTCGAATGGGCCTACGAAACATATCCTATTGTGTTGGGAATGGGGGGAAAATGCTAGGACGACAGTCGTTTGGTTTGGATTGGAGTTCGTGTGTGGAAGGGGCTATTTTTGGATTTTATAAAATAAATAAATATAAAAAAAACATTCCTTGGCCAATAATATTCTTCCACTCCTTTCTCTCTCCCCGTAACCCCCCTCCCTGCGATTAACGGCGACCGTTGCTCCCAACTTCCCGACCTTTTTCCCGCCGCCACAGGCGACGATAACCTCTGCCACCACCCACGTTCGAAAGCCCTCTCCTTCCTCTTCCAATCCATACCCGTTTGGACCCCCTTGTGGCGTGTGCATGGAGAATCGAGCCCTCAAACAAATTGAAATATATTTATATACGACTATATATATATATACCCCCTTGTCCACAGACCATGGACGATATTTTTTGGTTGTGATATTGTTTGGATTATTTGGTTGATGTGAAATTTGGTGAATAATGCGAATGGTTGATTGTGGTTGAAAAATACCCATTTGTGGTTGAAACAAATTAGAATAGGATTGTGGAAATAAAAATAAAACATGTCGCCTACGTGCGAATTAGATGCATGAATCCCTATTGTCAAAAACCGCAAGGTTTTAAGGTAGAGCGAGGAGCCGTACTTCGATACGGTCCCGGTTTTAACTACCCTGCCGTTATGCTGCCGAAATTTCATGAAATCTTTCTATGTTTGATTTATTTTCATTGGTTGAGACTATATTCATTTGTTGAATAGAAATCCATTTATTGAAATATAATCGTGTTTTGAAATAAATTGTTTTACAATAAAAATCACATTTTTATTATATATAAAAACTATAGAGAACATTCATGTGTTGAATAAAAATTCATTCGTTGAATAGAAATTCATGTGTTGAATGGTACTCGTATTTTAAATAAATTGTTTTATAATAAAAATCACATTTTTATCACCTGTTTGAACTATATAAAATAATCGTGTTTTGAAATAAATTGTTTTACAATAAAAATCACAATTTTATTGTATATACAAACTATAGAGAACATTCATGTGTTGAATAGAAATTCATTTGTTGAATAGAAATTCATGGGTTGAATGGTACTCGTATTTTAAATAAATTGTTTTATAATAAAAATCACATTTTTATCACCTGTTTGAACCATATAAAATAATTGTGTTTTGAAATAAATTGTTTTACAATAAAAATCACATTTTTTATTATATATACAAAATTTAGAGAACATTCACGTGTTGAATAGAAATTTATTCGTTGAATAGAAATTCATGGGTTGAATGACACTCGTATTTTAAATAAATTGTTTTATAATAAAAATCATATTTTTGTCATCTATATGAACTATATAAAATAGTCGTGTTTTTGAAATAAATCGTTTTACAATAAAAATTACATTTTTATGATATGCATGAATTGTTAAAAATAGTGAAGTGTTGAAATAAATGTCTGTTGGATAAAAATATCATTTTTATCAAATGTATAAAATGAATATGGTTTTGAAATCGAAGAATCGATTATATTTATATATATATATATATATATATAATTAAAATAAATCGAATAGTGATGCTGCAGTTCGTATTTTGAAACCTTGATTTCAAACGATTATTGCGGAAGATCCGACCATCAGATTTTCCTGAAACTGCAACCGTTGGGTTCGCCTTGGAAATATCTTTCCAACGACACCAACTTTGTAAAGATCCAACGGTTGGATTGTCTGGAATGTTTAATTAAAATCTGAAGAAAAACAGCGCCAAATCGATTATATATATATATATATATAATTAAATTAAATCGAATAACGAAGCTGCAGTTCGTATTTTGAAATCCTAACTTCAAACGATTAGTGCGGGAAATCCGACCGTCGGATTTCCCCAAAACTGAAACCGTTGGATTCGTTTTGAAATGATCTTTCTAATGATATAAAATTTGTGAAGATCCAACGGTTAGATTTTCAGATATGTGTAAATCAAATCTAGAGAAAAACAGTGCCACGACCGCGTCATGGCCTGAAGCGTTGTTTTGAATATATTGGCTATTTTTAAATGAATAAAAATAGTGATAAATCATGATAAAATATTATAAACGATATGGAATGGAAATAAAATGAATTTGCTTGGTTTATGTAATATTTGATGATTGAATGTGTTTGGCGTGAAAATTACACTAAAGAACAAAGTTAGTATATCGAATAATTTAACCATTGAAATGAATTGATTTGAAATTCTAAATATACGTGAATTATTTGAAAAGGCCGAGTTAATTCTCATTTCAAATAATTGATCAACGTTCGAAAGTCGAAGATATGAAGACGATGCAAGACCGATGATCTTCACGTCGAATGGAGGGGTGCTACTGATGCTCATGATAGGAGTAGCTACCTAGAAGGGGTTGAAGTAGTAGCCGTCCGGACGTACAGGTTGATTGTATGGATATATGAGGAATAAAGATCCTCCGGTTTCGTTCAGACCCAGAACGAACGTGTAAATGGAATGTGTGTCTGACATTGGATTTTGTTCTGTGTTGATTGATCTCTATTGAATATATATCTGTTTGGCGGCGGAGAATTTATTCTTTTTCTTAACGCCCTTCTCTGAGACGTACGAGCTCAGAGGTTATATATCGATAGGAATCAGTTGCATGGAGTGAATTGCCTGTGTGGCATGCTGAAGTGGCAATATGATCAAGGCTTCTATTGAAAAGTAGAGTCTTATGGTTGATGATCAAAGCACGGCCTGTGTGGCATAGCTTTGTGTAGCATAGATTCGCGAGCCTCATACCCCGGTTGTGAACCAGAACCGGGAGAAGGATCTTGGGAGGACATGCGCCTCTTTCTAGCTAGAAGTGGCGTCAGTGGTTTTATACGCCCTGACGAGTTTGACTTATGTGGTTGTTGCTGTTGCGAGGCGCCTCGGATTTATCGGTCGTTCTCGAACCGATAGAGTCATTCGTTGGCTCATTTATGCCCCATAGGGCGGGGAGACGTAGTGTTCAGGATTTCATTTAATCCACATCGGTGGACCGGCCATGTGGCTCCAAGGGTCGATGCGTTCTGATCCTGAGACTCGGGCTAGACAGTCTCAAATTCGGTAAGGACTATCTTTTGCCTTGGTTCATGGCGGAAATCCAATTTCCAAATACGACATCGTGCGATTTTGATTTTATACCTATATATGGCGACATAGTGGTATGGGGCATTAATGCCGCCTATGATTGATATTTATGATTGTATCTAAAATTAGAAACTAACTGGAAACGGGCTAGGACGGATAGTTTCCTGGGTATTGGTCTGAAGTTGGTTTCGGCCTTCGGGGTTAATACTTAGGGAATCGTTCTCTTACTAGTTTACGGTTGGAGTCTGATTAAGAATTAAACAATAAAATTTGCATTTCAAATGATTTGTTTTCCTCGTATCAAGCATATTTGGCCATTATAAGGTAAAACTCTATCCTCCGGTTTGTGTTGCATTGTGTGATGGGAACTGAGTCTTATAATGGCTTCATTTTATAAAAAGCATTGCGATGTTTAAAAGATTTATTTATTTTAAAGCACTGGCAATCCAATGGAGTAAACCCGTTCCGCGAAAATGGCGTGGTCTTGTGATTAGCCATATTTGAAAATGTGTTAAGTAGATTTCTCATACCAGTCCCTTGACTGACTCGTAGTTTGTTTCACTTGCAAACTCGGGTGCCCCTTTTTCTACACGGGCAGCCTTGTATTCAGGTTTTAGCAGGCTCTTTCTGGATAGCTAGAGCTGAAGATGGATTCTATCATTTATCTCCTTTTATGTTGTTCAGCTCCTGTTGTACATATTATGTTTTCTTTTCCGCAGTAGACATTTATGTATAGCTGAACTGTAATTTGTACTAAGTATGATCCTATATACTGTGTAACTTTGATGACTATATTTATTCAGTGTATACTATTGTACATTATCTGGTGTATTTATTTATTTATTATGTTCTGCTGTTATCTGTTTATGTGTTATATTCCAAAGATTACCCTTGCCACCATCTTATCGATAATGGGGTCGTCACAAACGTGGTATTAGAGCTTTGGTTAAGCTTAGTTCTGGAATATAACATATTAACGAACTCGTCAGAAATAGAACCAGTAGTGTTCTAGGACGAGTAACTCATTACAGATAGGATCAGTAATATCCTAGTATGAGTACAACAGAATGAAATACGCACTCCCTTGGGCTTTGACAGGGTGACGAGAATTTATTCTCTGGAGTTATTATCTATACACGCTCCCCAGTAAACACCAGAATATATCACTATAAATATGTGTGTGCTTTATAGGATTTATTGGGTACCTAATACGGCCCAATAAATTTCCAAACCCTTCCCCGTACAAAGGACGTTATGGCAAATTTTTTCGAAAATTCTGGGGGTTAGCCAAATTTTTGAAGAATTTGAATATTCTCAAAAACTGAAAAGTTGGAGAATGGAAGCCAGATTTAAAGTAAAGTTGGTTAATCAAACCACTTTCGACTTTGTTCCTTTTCGGGGACGAAAAGTTTTAAGTGGGGGAGATTGTAACAACCCGGAAAATCTGAACCAGTTTAAAAATTTTAAATTGGCTATTTTAGTAAATTTTAAATATTCAAAATAAATATTTTAGGTAACAAGGAGGAAAAAGTATGTTTGAATTGAAGTTTGAAAATAAATATAACTATTTTAAATTATAAACATGGCCTGAAATGGCGCTACAGTTTCAAAAATTGAATTCAAACTTTAAATGACTGTACCGGGTGCAAAATAAAACGGATTTGAGTGAAACCAAAAATATTTAAATCTGTTAGTGAATATCTTTCTAACGAATCTGAAAAATCGAAGTTTCATAGCGGGAAGCAAAAGTTATGGCTAAATGAATTTTCAGAAAGGTCGCTATGGAATTTATATAGCCCGTGAAAATGGCAATTTTGCAAACGACCTCGGAATTCGACGAAACCACTTTTGTTGGATCCGGGATGTTAAACTATTGCTAAGTTTCAAATTCCATAATTTTTGAAGTTAGTATGTGAGCGTGGCAAAGGAAAATGTGTTTGGTCGAATTCTATTAAATTGGATCGACCAGAAAAGAGCCATTTTTCAAACAGTCTCAGAATTCGATGAAACAAGTTTTGTTGGGACCGTATCGTCAAAACATAGCCAGATTTATTTTTCTGGAATTTCTCGAATCAGTATGTGGCCCCAACAAATTGAAATGTACGTTCAAATCGAATATTGAATGTTATATATTTTAAATTGAAGGAAAACTGACTGAAACAGTCGAATGGGCCTACGAAACATATCCCTTTGTGTTCGGAATGGGGGTAAAACGCTAGGGACGACAGTCGTTGGGTTTGGATTGGAGTTCGTGTGTGGAAGGAGCTATTTTCGGATTCTATAAAATAAATAAATATAAAAAAAAATATTCCTTGGCCAATCATATTCTTCCACTCCTTTCTCTCTCCCCATAACCCTCCCCCCCCCCCCCCCCCGATTAACGGCGACCGTTGCTCCCAACTTCTCGACCTTTTTCCCGCCGCCACAGGCGACGATAACCTCTGCCACCACCCACGTTCGAAAGCCCTCTCCTTCCTCTTCCAATCCATACCCGTTTGGACCCCCCTCGTGGCGCGTGCGTGGAGAATCGAGCCCTCAAACACCCGAACTTCCAACCGTCGCTGCTCCCTCTACTGGCGATCGATCGCCGGCGCTCCACCACGCGCTGGAAGCTCCTCCGACCCCCTTCAACGCTACGCAACCCAATCTGGACGAAGTGCCACGGATTGGAAGATTTTGGCCGACCTAGTTTTGAACTAATTAGTGAAGGTATGGGTTCTATATTTTTGAACTGTTCCAACAGTTTAAAACCGTCGCGAAATTCAATTAACTTCTAAAAATGATATCTTTTTCGTGTATTGACGAAATTCAATGAAACAGGAAGCATCGTGATCGTGTGGACGTCTTCTACATTCTAGAAGAGACCGCATATTTTTCTGAGCCTTCTGCTATTTTGGGTGGAGTGGAACCCAATGTGAGATTTCTAATTTATAAACGATAAGGAAAACAACAATGTATAAATTATATAGTCGATGTATGAGTTATATAAGCGTTGTACACCTCATGTATAAGCGTTGTATAAGTTGTATGTTCGATGTATAAGTTATATATGCGTTGTAAAAATTATATATGCGATGAAATGGCATTGAAATGAATTGAAGTGAATTGAAATATAATTATATACGACTATATATATATACTCCCCTCGTCCACAGACCATGGACGATATTGTTTGGTTGTGATATTGTTTGGATTATTTGGTTGATGTGAAATTTGGTGAATAATGCGAATGGTTGATTGTGGTTGAAAAATACCCATTTGTGGTTGAAACAAATTAGAATAGGATTGTCGAAATAAAAATAAAACATGCCGCCTGCGTGCGAACTAGATGCATGAATCCCCATTGTCAAAAACCGCAAGGTTTTAAGGTAGAGCGAGGAGCCATACTTCGATACGGTCCTGGTTTTAACTACCCTGCCGTTATGCTGCCGAAATTTCTTGAAATCTTTCTATGTTTTATTTATTTTCATTGGTTGAGACTATATTCATTTGTTGAATAAAAATCCATGTATTGAAATATAATCGTGTTTTGAAATAAATTGTTTTATAATAAAAATCACATTTTTATTATATATACAAACTATAGAGAACATTCATGTGTTGAATAGAAATTCATTCGTTGAATAGAAATTCATGTGTTGAATGGTACTCGTATTTTAAATAAATTGTTTTATAATAATAATCACATTTTTATCACCTGTTTGAACTATATAAAATAATCGTGTTTTGAAATAAATTGTTTTACAATAAAAATCACATTTTTATTATATATAAAAAACTATAGAGAACATTCATGTGTTGAATAGAAATTCATTCGTTGAATAGAAATTCATTCGTTGAATAGAAATTCATGGGTAGAATGGTACTCGTATTTTAAATAAATTGTTTTATAATAAAAATCACATTTTTATCACCTGTTTGAACTATATAAAATAATCGTGTTTTGAAATAAATTGTTTTACAATAAAAATCACATTTTTTATTATATATACAAACTATAGAGAACATTCACGTGTTGAATAGAAATTCATTCGTTGAATAGAAATTCATGGGTTGAATGGCACTCGTATTTTAAATAAATTGTTTTATAATAAAAATCATATTTTTGTCATCTATATGAACTATATAAAATAGTCGTGTTTTTGAAATAAATCGTTTTACAATAAAAATTACATTTTTATGATATGCATGAATTATTAAAAATAGTGAAGTGTTGAAATAAATGTCTGTTGGATAAAAATATCATTTTTATCAAATGTATAAAATGAATATGGTTTTGAAATCGAAGAATCGATTATATATATATATATATATATATAATTAAAATAAATTGAATAGCAATGCTGCAGTTCGTATTTTGAAACTGTGATTTCAAACGATTATTGCGGAAGATCCGACCATCGGATTTTCCTGAAACTGCAACCGTTGGGTTCGCCTTGGAAATATCTTTCCAACGGCACCAACTTTATAAAGATCCGATGGTTGGATTGTCTGGAATGTTTAATTCAAATCTGAAGAAAAACAGCGCCAGAATCGATTATTTATATATATATATATAATTAAATTAAATCGAATAACGAAGCTGCAGTTCGTATTTTGAAATCCTAACTTCAAACGATTAGTGCGGGAGATCCGTCCGTCGGATTTCCCCAAAACTGAAACCGTTGGATTCGTTTTGAAAAGATCTTTCTAATGATATAAAATTTGTGAAGATCCAATGGTTAGATTATCAGATATGTGTAAATCAAATCTGGAGAAAAATAGAGCCACGGCCGCGTTACGTCCTGAAGCGTTGTTTTGAATATATTGGCTATTTTTAAATGAATAAAAATAGTGATAAATCATGATAAAATATTATAAACGATATGGAATGGAAATAAACTGAATTTGCTCGGTTTATGTGATATTTGATGGTTGAATGTGTTTGGCTTGAAAATTACACTAAAGAACAAAATTAGTGATATTGAATAATTTAACCATTAAAATGAATTGATTTAAAATTCAAAATATACGTGAATTATTTGAAAAGGGCGAGTTAATTCTCATTTCAAATAATTGATCGATGTTTGAAAGTCAAAGATATGAAGACGATGCAAGACCGATGATCTTCACGTCGAATGGAGGGGTGCTACTGATGCTCATGATAGGAGTAGCTACCTAGAAGGGGTTGAAGTAGTAGCCGTCCGGACGTACAGGTTGATAGTACGGATATGCGAGGAATAAAGATCCTCCGGTTTCGTTCAGACCCAGAACGAAAGTGTAAATGGACTGTATGTCTGACATTGGATTTTGTTCTATGCTGATTGATCTCTATTAAATATATATCTATTTGGCGACGGAGAATTTATTCTTTTGCTTAACGCCCTTCTCTGAGACGTACGAGCTCAGAGGTTATATATCGATAGGAATCAGTCGCATGGAGTGAATTGCCTGTGTGGCATGTCGAAGTGGCAATATGATCAAGGATTCTATTGAAAAGTAGAGTCTTGTGGTTGATGATCAAAGCACGGCCTGTGTGGCATAGCTTTGTGTAGCGTAGATTCGCGAGCCTCACACCCCGGTTGTGAACCAGAAACGGGAGAAGGATCCAGGGAGGACATGCGTCTCTTTCTAGCTAGAAGTGGCGTCAATGGTTTTACATGCCCTGACGAGTTTGACTTATGTGGTTGTTGCTATTGCGAGGTGCCTCGAATATATCGGTCGTTCTCGAACCAATAGAGTCATTCGTTGGCTCATTTACGCCCCATAGGGAGGGGAGACGTAGTGTTCAGGATTTCGTCTAATCCACATCGGTGGACCGGCCCTGTGGCTCCAAGGGCCGATGCGTTCTGATCCTGAGACTCGGGCTAGACAGTCTCAAATTCGGTAAGGACTATCGTTTGCCTTGGTTCATGGCGGAAATCCAATTTCCAAATACGACATTGTGCGGTTTTGATTTTATACCTATATAAGGCGACATAGTGGTATGGGGCATTAATGCCGCCTATGATTGATATTTATGATTGTATCTAAAATTAGAAACTAATTGGAAACGGGCTAGGACGGATGGTTTCCTAGGTATTGGTCTGATGTTGGTTTCGGCCTTCGGGGTTAATACTTAGGGAATCGTTCTCTTACTAGTTTATGGTTGGAGTCTGATTAAGAATTAAACAATAAAATTTGCATTTCAAATGATTTGTTTTCCTCGTATCAAGCATATTTGGCCATTATAAGGTAAAATTCTATCCTCCGGTTTGTGTTGCATTGTGTGATGGGAATTGAGTCTTATAATGGCTTCATTTTATAAAAAGCATTGCGATGTTTAAAAGATTTATTTTAAAGCACTGGCAATCCAATGGAGTAAACCCATTCAGCGAAAGTGGCGTGGTCCTGTGATTAGCCATATTTGAAAATGTGTTAAGTAGATTTCTCATACCAGTCCCATGACTGACTCGTAGTTTGTTTCACTTGCAAACTCGGGTGCCCCTTTTTCTACACGGGCAGCCTTGTATTCAGGTTTTAGCAGGCTCTTTCTGGATAGTTAGAGCTGAAAATGGATTCTATCATTTATCTCCTTTTATGCTGTTCAGCTCCTGTTGTACATATTATGTTTTCTTTTCCATAGTAGACATTTATGTATAGCAGAACTGTATTTTGTACTAAGTATGATCCTATATACTGTGTAACTCTGATGATTATATTTATTCAGTGTATTCTATTGTACATTATCTGGTGTATTTATTTATTTATTTATTATGTTCTGCTGTTATCTGTTTATGTGTTATATTCCAAAGATTACCCTTGCCACCGTCTTATCGGGAATGGGGTCGTCACATCGTTGGACCTAGAAATAGGTCATTTCATGATATTGGGCCAAGGTATTATTTCATGATTAATATAAGACATGAGTTTGGATTCTAGTACAGTTGATGCAGTGAATCTTGAATATGTGACGCTATACTTGATCACACTTGAATTATCATGCTATCTTAGTCTATCTTTCCCATCTTGTCATCATCCTTATGTTTACTTTTAGTTAATACATGTCATGTTACCTTTACCTGTTTTTATGCTAAAAGTCACTTGGACTTACCAGTCTTTATGATTGACCTGTTTTCTTTCGCCTCCTTTTCTTTCGTCCCCCCCCCCCCAGGTTCTCAGGGAGGAAACTCTAGCACTTAGCTTGGATTTCGCTTGCTTTCGGTTCAGCTCATGCATGGTTTGATCTTGAGCTATACTATGGCTGCGTTTCTGCTACCTTTGGGGAATTAAGCTGCTTTTGTTGTTTTAAGATTATGCTTCTTTATTTATGCAAGACAGAATTTGTTGTAATGGAAAATAATGACCTTGGCTATTTGATGTAAAAGGTTTTGACTCTTTTTGAAAGTAATGAAATTTATCTTTTGATTCTTCCACTGTTTTATCTATGTTCTGTCTTGTAATATTTATGTATTTGTTTACCTCGATAACGCTCCTCCAAAACTAGTGCATTTCCTTTGTGAGTGACCCTAGCGGAGGTGGGGTGTTACATTTGGTATCAGAGCAGAAGGTTACCAAACTGGGAAAAAGTTTTTAGAAAACCTTCTAATTTTCAAAACCGTTTACAAAGAAGCATCTTTGAAGAAAAGTCTTGTTTTATTGAAAGGCTATTCCCCAAAAGCCATTAGCACTATCCTTTGATTCCTCGTTTTGAATTTCTTCCTTTTCATTTCAGCATGTCTGGGAATCTTAACTTTCCAGAGGGCATGCCAATACCTGGCTGGTTCAGGAGGTACTTAGAGGCTATGGCCAACGATGCAGGCCCAGCAGATATTCCTCCTCCAGCTGCAGCGATTCCTCCTCCTCCGCCCCCTCC
>JASFAX010006920.1:0-29123 GCA_030737875.1 Allium sativum
TGAAAAAAATGCCCAAAATGTGATTGTGAGCCCCTTGCTTGATTTTTGAAGTGCTTCATTTTGATTCAGAATGATTATCAGGAAGGAATCGATCATATTCTTTGCCCAAAAAAGGTTTCTCTAATTTCTGCACAAAATCTTTGTTAAAACAGGAAACAAAAGATAATTATTTGCCAAATTGAGATGCAATTTTGTGGGAAACAAATAAATCTTTTCTCATTGTCCATGCGTGATTTTTACAATGTGAATTCCTTCCCCAAATTGATGTTTGATAAAATCTGCAAACAAAATTACTTTCTTACCAAAATTTACATTTTCCATTGTTGCATGTAAATGTTTGGTTGATGACACTTTCATATGAATTCCTGGATAATGTTGACCACTTTCCATATTTGTTGCTTTCAATATAACACTGCAATTAAATGATTTTCTGCCAAAAACATACTCTGTGATTTTTGGAAAAATTATAAATCGTGATTTCTCACTTGCCAAACAAATCAACATTCTCCTTTGTCAATTTATCTTTTTCCAAAAGAACATTCATGCAGATTTCCAAAACATGTTATATATGTACATACCTGGAATCATTAAAAGTCTTGCTGTTTCTTTTCTACTCATTTGAACACCCTGGGTTTTGCAAAGCCAATTGCTCACTTGCCAAATAAATTTTTTGATTTTTATGGAAAGCATTAAACTTTTCTTCATGCCCAATAAGTGTTTTGGTTTCTTTGTGGTTGCCAAATTTTCAAATGTTCAAAAAGTAAATTGAAACATGCCTTTTTTCGTCGTTGTACACTTATGAACGTCACCTGCTTTCATGCTTGGTTCTTTGGCATGCTGATTTGTATTAGTATCATTGTGGGCTAATTGGACCAAAAAAAATGTTTTTTCCTTTTTTTTGTGTGTGCCATAATTGCAATGTGAATGAGTGAAATGCTGTAGTAAGCAATGACTGTATACTAGAGTGATGAGCGTTGTAGTGAGGAACAAATGTACAAAAATGAGAAAATTTGTACTGATATTTGTAATAAACAAATTTGATTGAAAAAAAAAAATTATTATGTTCAAACAAATTTGTCTATCGTATTCAATTTATTTACAAATACAATGAATGGAGAATGATGTAGTGTATATGAAAAAGGATATGAAATGAAATGTATACCAGTGATGTATTCAAATAGTGGAGTTATAAATAAATGTACTGTTTGAATGTTTGAAATATAATATTCAATTCAAATAAAATACTGTATGAATATATGAATGTCTGCACATTTGTATTCTATTTAAATATAAATATTATATTTCTGCCTATGATAAATAAATGAAACAATACAATAACAAACACATTTAAAATAATAAATATTTGGTTGTTATCATCAAACAAAAATCATATAATTGTGTATACAACTGCGTTATATATACAACATAATGTAGCTCAACCCTTGAGCTTAGAAAAATATTGATGCATTATTCCAAAATGATTAAATGAAGAATGGAAAGATTTTCCAGCATAAAAACAAAGAAAACATTGTATCCATGTATCAAGATAAGATGTCATATATTCAAGTATGTCGTTTTCCATATTATAAAATCAGAGTTCATCATATGAAATGAATAAATGATAAGTTCAAAAAATAAGTCTAACAATATACTGTAGTGAAATGTTGAACTGAAGCCTTCTTCTTCATCAAAATCAAAATTGTAGCTTTTTTGTTTGTTTACGTAACCAATAAGTAAAAGGTTAAATTAAAGGATAAAGTAATTTATGTTTACTTGTGAATGAGAAGTTGAAATTTATGAGTTCCAGTCAGTTCCAAATCCAATTGGTAAGGGATATCGATTGTGTAGCATTAATATACTGATTACAATACTACATATTCATATCTCAATTTTGATAACCGCATGAGTTGAAATACAAAATCTCATTTGAATTCCACAATTAAAACTATGGTATTTGGTGACCGACCTGCACCAAGAAATGCAGGTGCACACAGACTAATAGATGAAAGAACATATTTGATGACTTGTCATTTTATTCATCCCTACGCTAATTGAATGGATGAACTGACAGGCTTAACTGGGAATTAGTGGATGCAGCCGGGGAGGAAGGGGGGGGGGGGATGTAGCGGCTACATATCCATTTCCATTCTTTTGATGTCAGTTTCCATATCCTTATCTTTTTTATGTTTCTCATTGGTGACCTCCTAATTCAACATATAACTAAGTCCCCAGTTCATTTTTGTGTTTGATTTCACGATAGATAATTTTACTTTTCTTTGGCCAAAAGTATGCATGTTAGGATAACAAATAATATGCCTCATATATGAATATTTGCATTAAGCAACCATTCATCTTGATGGAAACCTTCATTGCAAAAATTTAGTAATAGTTCTTTTGGACTTCAAATTGGATAAGGTATAATTTGAATAAGTGAACATTTAGGAAGTTAGAATTAAACTCGGTTTTGATAACAAAAAATAAATAACATATATTTATATATTTAAGTAGAAATTGGTTAAACCTGATAAACTATAAGCACTAAATAATCATGACTTATTTCATCTTTTACAACAAAATATCATCAGAAAATCAGCTTATAAATCCGACTAATTTTACTTTATTATTTGCTCAAAAGAAGTTAAAATTTATGATCCAAAAGTTATATTAGATAATTGAAAAAAAAAAGTTGCATCCTCACAGCTTTTTTTATGTGCTAATGTTATTGTAGGCATGAAAAATAGGTAACCAACAGTTTTGTACTTAAGAAATGTTATTCCTTCAAATGTAGATTGGTAAATTATACAACTCATACAATATTTCATAGATAGAGAAAGTATCTTAATTTTGTAATTATGCAATATATGAAGATCTAACATACTAAACTTTTAGATGGTTGTTTACTCATTAGCAGGTTGTAACCAAACAGATGTACCGGTATTTGCCTGATACTGCACATAATAGCATATAAGTTAATAAACTTAACACCTAATGTTGTGAGCAAAGATTTAATGATAAACTATGACAAATGACGGATCTTGGAAGGTAAAGCCTACTCACGCATTGATATTATTTTAGCATGCACAAATCCTTGAGCAAGGATGGCAGAAAAAATGCATTAAAATGAAAATAAATGATAAGAAACTAATACCGATCGTTATGAACCACTCCTTTCAAAAATGATGGACTAACTTGTAATGGCTTAGTTTGAGAAAGATGGACACACTACAAGAAAAATACCTTATCGCAACTAGCTATTTGCAACAGGCGACATATGACAGTTGCAGTAAATGATATTTAGCAACAGACGTATTATAGCAGTTGCAATAAATGAGATTTAGCAACAGGCCTTTTCTGCCTGTTGCGAAAAACGTATTTTTAGCAACTGCCCTTCCTTTCCTGTTGCAAAAACATACTTTTAGCAACTATGCTTAATAACAGTTGCAACAAACACATTATTTGCAACTACGCTTTCAAGCCAGTTGCGAAAAACATAGTATTAAAAATAAGTATTAGCATTTAGTGATTAACTTTTAATAATTAATTTTGAATAGTTACTACAACATGATTAACTACTAGTAATTATATAATAATTAAGATTAATATTTAATAATCATTAATTAGTAATAAAACTTAAGTATTATAAAGTGATATTTATAACTGATAATTAAATGATAATTAATAATTAACAAATAATAATTATTATCATTTAAAAAATAATAAAAGAAATAAATAATTATTATTAATAATAAATTATTAATAAAAAAACTAACGAATAATAAATAATAATTAATTTGAAATATGAATATGTTTAAATATTAAATAAAGAATAAATAACTAGATAATTAATAAATTCATAATAAATAAATAAACAATAATTAATAACTAAGTGAAAATATTGCTATGTTGCATGTCAATATTCATAATTAATGACTAAATAATTAACAACAGACACGGTCCTTGTGTGTGAATTATATTTAACAATTATTAATTATATTTAATAATTAATAATTCTGATTAACAAAAAATATTATATAATTAATCAAATATCCATAATATATTGTATTTAACACTAAATATTCAATTATAATTAAGAAGTTAAACTACTAATAATTAAAAGTTATTAAAATATTTTTTACAACTAACTTTTTAATATTTACTACTAGATAATTAACTATTAATAATTACATAATAATGAATATTACAATTTAATATAATTATTAATTGATAATAAAATTTAATTATTGTAATGTGATATTTATAGTAAATAGTAATTCTATAATTAAATAATAATTAACAGTCAACAAATGATTATAAATTAGTGTCTATTAGTTAATATGTACATAATTAATAAAAACTATTAAACAATAATTAATAAATATTCAATCCGTTCGTTTCTGCTGTTAATGCATTTTCAGTCCGTTCTTTACTTTGTTAAACGTTTTGGCTCCAATCTCCGAAATTTTGGCTCCAATCTCCGAAATTCTGGCTCCGTCCTCTACCATTATATCTCAAATTTCTGCTACCTCTCTCCTTCGAAAAACCCCTAACTTCACTTCCGTTTTCACATCCAAACCCATCAGAAAGTTGCACGATTCAATTTTACAGCCAAATTCCTAAAATTAAACTCGATCTGGAGGATGTGCCGAGCGCAACCACCTCTGAGCAACCGCCTCTGGAGAAAGCGACTCTGTCGCAAGTGCAGCCACCGATTCCGCGTCCACCACCTCAGAAAAATCCGCAACCACCTCTGTGGCAAGCAAACAGGTTAATTAACATTGCAGCTTCAATTCGTTCGTATTCTAAACATAGCTAGTTGTCTTTTCCTTCTGAATTTTCTAATTCGTTAAAATCTTAGTTCGTCATTGGCTTTGATTCTGATAACAAATTAGTGTATTTTCTGTTATTTTATTGATGCTTATGGCTGAGTTCCTATGCGCGCTAATTATATTTAGTTGCGCTTTTTGTTGATTTATTTGGCGATGATGATACACAAAAACTGCTCTATATGCCAGTTCTGCTTCTGAAAATTCTTAATTGAGAAGCTGAAGGTAACTGAGCCTTTATGGTTTCTAAAAAAGCAAGTAAGCAGGTTGATAAGTTCTTGTTTGATCTGAATGGTTTTCAGGTGTTTATGCTAGAATATTATATTCTGATTATCATGTTCTGAAAGTTTTAGTTTGAGGAATTAATTAAAAATAGTGTTTTCTTGGCAAAAACTTGAGCTAGATAGCTGGCTTGTTTGAGGTTCATATCTTTTTTTCGAATTCTCCTTCATTTCTATTTATTATCCATCGTGCAACTGAATCTTCATCAAGAATATTGTTAAATAGCAATTGTATGTAATTATTGTCCTCAATTTGGTTAACAATAATTTGGTGTAATTTGTATTATCTTGGATCAGTGAAGGATACTTAGTTCGATTATTTTGAACATTGGTGAATACTGTATTAGGCGTTATTGCTTGATGATGAATTATAACAAAGTAATTTGTTTCGTAGAAGGGTAATAGCTTGTCCACTATTCTGTTGTTTGTTTGCTGTGATGGAGAAGTTATAATTTTGCTGCCCTTTTACAAATTGGATCCCGTTTGGTGCTGAGCTGTTTTGCCAATGATCAGCATAATCTGTAAGTAAATTTTTTTTTTGTTGTATGGTAAGTTACGATTGTTGAGCGTCAGTTGAGAGGTGAACATGTAATGGTTGTTGCTTTGTTGGAACAGATTGATAAACTTAATGGTCAAAATGTTTAATTGGTTATAAAAAAAAAAGATAGCTAGCTTGTTTTGCATGATAGTTTGTTTTTTCATAAAAAGTTGTAGGTAAGAACTTGTTAGATGGCACATGGAGCATCTTGTGCAAAACATATATCACGTTACTTACATAGTCACATTTGTGAACAATTACACTATTTGCGAGCATATGACATAAGTATTACCAAATAATTTAATTCAAATTAACAGATTAATTATTCAAACATCTCTTTACAATGATATTTATCTTTGCTTTGACAGAGCCGAACCATATTATCTTAGAATCTTTGAAAGGGTTCAGTGCATACCAAAACTCAAATGACAAGAATTGTATGTAGTAGAGGTTCATATTCAAATTAAACATAAATTAGGCAAGATAATGAACATTGGTAATCAATATTGGTAGTACCATATGCTGCATGTTGATTCACGTTCAGTTCTAGTTACACAATGCTTAGGATGATGCAGCAGTGGGCTACATCAGTTGGTTTACTTGCATTTCTCATCTAATTGTCCAGAGTCTGCATAATAAGCTTAATACAATAAAGAATCAAATCTTCAGAGGACATCCTTCCTTGTTATTGAATGCCAAGCGTGAAAATCTGAAGCCACAAGTAGAATGGGTAGAAGAACGAGCTAATCCCAATATAAAAATTTTCTTACTGAAATTTGTGTTCAACTTTTTTTGATTTGGCAGATGTATTGCTTGGAAAAGATGAACAAAGAATTAAAGATTGACCGGGATGCAAAGGACGTGTAAAGTGACCGCTCGTCTCCTCGACCTTGCAGGCGAACCCTCTTTGCGAACTCAAAACATCCTTCGAGTAAATTCTTTATTTATTACTCTTTACTATGCATGTGAGTGTAATACTGTATACTCTCTTTATCTCTCATCTTTGCAGTATCGTATGTTACAGGTTTCACATGAAAGCTGGTTTAAACTACCATATGTATGATAGAGTAGAAATATGATTAGAAAACTCTATTCGAAAAAAATGTGTTGTGAGAGAAGAAATTGTTATACATGAATGGTGTACGAAAATTGTAGAATTTTTGTTGTAATTGTTTGTACTATTAAAAATTTGTTAAAATAAATTTTTTATTCGTTTATTTCATTATGTGATGCACTATTACTAAAACGAATACATTTAATATGTATATCTATAAGCTATAATTTTTTTTTATAAATTTATAAATATATTGCAACTGGCATATACTGTTGCAAAAGGGTCTACTGCAACAGTAAAAGCCTGTTGCAAAAAAGTATACTGCAACGTCTTATTGCAACAGGCGAAAAATGTTGCAGACCTTTGGCAACTTTGGCTATACCAACAGGCGCTGGCCTGTTGCAATAGACCTACTGCAACAGATTTTGCCTGTTGCGATAGGGTATTTTTCTTGTAGTGACATCCATGGGTATTCTAATCATGGCCCCATTGAAATATATTTAAAATTGTTAGCCAAAGGATGCATGCAGAATGACAAAAGAGCTTTAACAAATGCCCAGTCTAAACAATAGCATGCAAATTAAACATGGATAGTAGTGCATACATGTGCTATTCATGCAAAATGCTAACATACTTTACTTATAGTTTTTTTTATGCAACTAATAATTAAAATATTTTTCATATAATCTAGCATAAGATATGTATATTGTTGGTGTAATTTTTTTGTATCATAGGATTTATTGTGTAATTAATCGTATATAAATTATCACATTCTTTTAGCTCTTATAATTTAACACTATAAATAATGAGCACTTCTTCAAGATGTACGAATTGAATATCGAATCATACAACACTCAAAGCCAAAAAGGAATGCCTTTTGTCAGTAGTAACAAAAAACATGGTTGCTACTACTTTTATTTAGGAAATTCCCTATGCATTGTATTTTTGGCTCTAATAAATTGAAATTCGATATTAATGTTGTAATATGCTTATTTGGGCAATAGAATAATTGGCTAAATATATCTTTTAAGACATAACTATATACGAATTCGTAAATACTGTGTTGAAATCAGCGAAGATTATTTTTTGCATGCAAAAATAAAATAAAATCTAAATTCAAAATAGTGTTTATAACGGAAAAAAATGATTAAGCATAAATTGAACAAAAAAAGGAAAAGGAGCAATTTAATAAGAAAATCATTATACATGGAATATAAATTGATGAAATCAAAATTGTAAAAAGACCAGGATTTTGTGAGTAGATACAGTAGAAGGGGCAATGTAAACAAAATTTGATAACACATATACCTACATTGCCCAGAGGACAATGGTTTGTCTATTTTGACATAGCTCATTTATTGTAAAAGTTATATGCAAAATGAACATTCAAAGCAATATCTACAAAGTAGACTTTTGTGCAGAACTCGTCCACACAGTATGGCAGTACTATCTGCATACAATCGTTCATTTTTATTATATTTATACTTTTACATAGTGCAATATTAAACTAATATCTTTGCGAAACACCAACATATGAAATTGTAATGTGAGCTATTGAATATAGAATTTTAACAGTACACACGTATACACAAATATATATTTATCATTAATGAAGTTTCTCAAATTTTTATATAATTTTCCAGATAATAGCAATGCTAAAAGCTTATCTCTTATAAATATTTTGATAATTGGAAACACTACCAAATACCTAAATGATATTTTCTTCAACATGTATATCAATATGATCAACTTGGAGCATACAAAATCAATTTGTTCTGGAAAAAGAGCCACAGTTAGTTGTTTTAATATTGTGATCATATTGGTAGAAAATAGATATTATCTTTAGACATGGTTCAAAGTGGATAATATTTATTAAGAAAATGAAAAATCAGAAAGGCAACTGTATAAAGTCCATTATTAAGAATAAAACATGGCAAACTATTAGAACATAAAATTCCGAATAACAATCAGTTAATGCAGGGTGGAAATCCAGCGAATACCCCAAGAAAATTGCACAAAAAAAGGGAAGAAAAACAGTGTTACCACATAACCTCATCTTTATCCAAAAAGGGAGGAAACAAAACAATGTAGATTTTTTTATGTAAAAAAGCAAGAAAAATTATCGCGCACGAAAACGAAACCGCTTTGATGTAAGCGACGAAGAACATTTTATTCGGTTTATTTGATTTTAGATTTGTATCATGCAACGCTACAAAATATACTAAATTATATAGTAGTACAAAACCTGACATGTGTTAAACATATATATTTTTTCTAGTTGAAAATTAAAGTAAATTTAGAGGTACTGAATGTCTCACAACTATTTGCTTTCTTTTTTTTTTAAAAAAACATGGGAGTAGCAGCCCAACATTGTCTAAATGGATGGGTTAGGCATAATACATAGGTTTTCACAATATTTCAAATGACATAAAACAGAACCAACTGAACATGCAAAAAAGAATAGAAAAGATGCTGGCAAGGCATTTATCTTGATAATCAAGTCAAGAATTAGTTATCTAATGCAAAAGCCTAAGCTAGTGACCATTATATCTACACATGTTTGAACATGTTAAGAAGATGATGTCCTTTAACTTTTTTTATTTTTGTTGTTGGTTTAACTGAAAATATTTATTGTGTCCTGACTGCATATAGTGTACTTCTATAGCTAAAATAAGTATTCGGGCAATCATAAGCTCTTTACATCTCTTGTCTCTTGGTTATCTTTTTGTTTACAGCTGTAAAGAAAATTTATAATGCTTCGCTATAAATATATTTTCATTAGTAAGCAACATATCAATCACTATGCCAACTGTGCATTCGGAAGAACAGGAAGTCTCTTGACATCATTATGCACATGAATGTTTTCCATTATATTTTAATAACAACTTATAGATTAGACAAAATTTGCAAGAAGCAAAATAATGTAATTATATTGGCTAATAGAAAGAGTAATTTCATCATGTAGAAATATAAATACAATTGAACTAAAAAGTAAGCAAATAGTGACAGAAGCACTAAATACAATCAGTACTTGCTTATTTGTCATACTAATGTAGAAAAATATCATCTACGGCCTTCACAGCACCTAAAGAAGATATGTCACCATATTTAGGTTTCGACCTTAATTCAAGTAATATAGATCTTTCACGAAACTTTTTCGTGTAGTCATGCACACTCAATGAAATGATATTTGGATCAAATCATGCAATTCAATCCTTAACAACCTGCTGAAGAAATTTTTATCGCTTTTCTATCCATGTGGAAAACGCTAAAATCATTGAGTAGTGTGCATAATCTATCCATGCTTATTTAGTACTGAATTGTGAACCCAGTAAAAAAAATAGAAATTTAAAACTCATTCATATGTAAACATGACTATGAAAAAGTACATCATATATGCAAATAAATAAAGGCATAACCACATATTGTAGAATTTATCAAACATGCAGATGAGGTAACTAAATGTAGCGTAGTTAGAAAGTGCCAAATGGGAATACTAACGTAACATTATGAACTTATATTATATATTAAATTTATCATATCAATTTTATCTGAGATAAATAGGAAATAGATCTTACAAAATAAATAACTAAAATACAATGCATGTCTAATTGTAGCTTTCAGTTTTCGTAATAAACTATGTGTTTTACTACATTCGCACCTGCCAAAGTGAAAGTTAACGACATTTTAGTGCAAATTTTTGTTTGCTATTAATGTAATACGAATTAATTTTCTTTCTTTTTTTAAAGGGTAGAAATTAACAGTTAGGATGAAGAAATTAGTTCGCCTCTTTTGCTATGCATGGAAAGTGGAAGGAAAAATAACGCCAAAAAAGGAGAGAAATATCATTCATAAGAAAAGTACTACACATAAATAAGAGAATAGGTAGCAACATTGAATTTCAGTTTGCATTTCAGGAGAGAAATAAATGACCAACTCTTCCGCCATGCATAAATTGTATTTATTAGATAAATTACATGAATATATAGGAACAAACATTTAACAAAATCTAAATTACTTACAAAGGGGCCGAACCATGAATATTCTTCATTTGAGCGAAGCCGTTGTAAACAATATACAAATACGTTTCAACTGTTTCCACTTGTTGAATTATTCATGCCCTGCATAGGACCTTGTATAACAAATGTCTGGTAATGAACTGTTAATAGATATTTGAAAATAACTCATGTTTTTAGTACAAACTTCCAATTTATATTATTTTGAACTACTTCCAATTCCTACCATGTAAAGCTGCTTAAAAAAAATAGGATGAAGAAATAAAATTTGGATAAAGCTTTATAGGCATGTAGTAGGTTGAAAGCGTTTATTTAACTAAAATCTAATTATATATATAAATATATATTAGTATGATTAGTGCAGCTTAAGTCCAGATTAGACTCATAAGATGTTAAATAAGATGAAAGTTATGCTTACGAAATATTTCATGTGTGATATAACTTGTCACTATAACATAACGAATAAACTATTTGTAAGGGATGATGACACATGCCAATTATAGTTGAAATAACGAATAAAGTACTAAGACTAACTTAATAAGATTAGATTTAAGAAAAGGAGAAAATATTATATAAGTATGTCATAGTATGAGAACGAAGAACTGCTTAGTAAACTTATACCCCTAGGTTGAACCTGTGCTACACACATGGATATATTCAAAATAATTAATTAACATTGCAAAAAAAAAAAAAAAAAAAAAAAAAAAAAACCTAATTCGAAATAGGCTCTTTTGATAATATGAGTTGACTAAAAGTTCTCTTTAGCTGTTACACCGAAGGTGAATATTCAAGCCTTAGAAACCATTGTTCAATGCTTTTGTGTGTGTGTGTGGATTTTTTAGAAGGTTTTCCATCAAAATCAAACAGAGGTAAAGAAGGAACAAAACAAATTTATAGAACTATAAGGATTTGTCGCACTGAATATATGGAAATGCATAGGATGAGAAATGGCTTAACTCTTTATCATTAATTTTTGCTACCAATCCAAAATCTTCAACATATCAGCCTTTATATGGCAAACCTATGGCATTTTGAGAAATATTATTATTTCTACAATGGTACACACAATCCATGATCAAGATAGTTAAAGATTTCATTTAAAAAGCATAACTATAACTTTTATATTTAAAGCATGAAGTAGCGTGTGTTTCGTAGCCTGCATGTTATAGAAATGAGGCTTGTTAAGAGGTTGAAGTATTCATAAGAAGAAAAAAAAATTTAAAACTGATACAACAGCTTGGAAAAAAAAAATCTTAAAAAAGGATATTATATGGAAAAGCTATCATTACAAAAAATAAAAGTACGGCAGCCAACCCTCACATGGAGACAAAACAAAAATAATGATATATTGAGAGAATATAGTAAAAATAACTTGTTGTAAATCCATTAAAATTTAATCTCCCATATTTGAATAGCATATTCACGTAGCAGCTACAGTCAAAAAGCATAACATATATGCTGGCATTACTATGCGTTTCAAGCAAAAAAAGTAGGACATACATATAGATAGTAAACCATCAGTACTGATGCATAAAGCACAACGAACACGCACGCGCGCGCGCGCGCGCGCGCGCACACACACACACACATATATATATATATATATATATATATATATATATATATATATATATATATATATATATAAGAACAGTAATGTATACCATCAACTTGAGATTGAAGGTTCGACGCACCAACTTCTTTTGAGCCCTCTCCGAAGTGTGGGAAAATTCGAAAATATAATGCTCATTTACTAATACCATGAACATTACTCCTCTTTCCTATAGAAATGCCCTGACTTACATGCCCTGACAGAGTACTGCTAATTCTTTTACTTTCATTATGAACCATTCTACGGGCAAAAACATTGGACTGTTAGTATAGTATAACACAACCAAAAGCACAAGAAACCTGAAATACCAACTTGAAGCTCAAGAGTCCCCATATTGGACATTGCTTATGATTTAGCCCTTTCCACATGTAAATATCAGTATCCGTTAATGGCGAATACACTGGGCTATTATCCTCTTTAACACAAACATGGATTTTTACTAAATAAGTGCAACATTCAAAAATGATTCATGTAGAAAAAGTATAAAACAAATCCTGTAAAATTTTGAACCAATTTCAAATAACAAATCATGGATGTATGTGTAGTCATCGAATATTAAGGCTTACTGCAGCAAGTGCATATCCACCAAAAAGTGCGTATCTTTGTAGTTAGTATAGTAGAACACCTAAGCAGAGCAACACAAGACCATGCGATATCAACCCAGATCTTGGAGGTATAAACAGTTTCCTAATTTAAAGTCAAAACACATTTTTAACTGAATCAAAAACTTCCTCACCAGCAACAAATCGTTTCAGTATTCCATTATTCACAAATATTTGGCAAAAGAAGAACTAAACAGAGAACACAATAAATTGACAAACGAAATTACCTTAGCACGATGGTTGGTAGACCCATAGGAAACATGTTCAAAAAAGTGACAGTAGGAAGGCAAAGGAGCAACACGAAAAATGATGTTGGTAAATGATCGGGAGCAACGTACATTGGAAAGCTTTAATCATAGATGAAACCGAGAAACGATCGCGGAATTACCTGGCTCAGGCGCAGTCGAATTGATTTAGGTCAGAGAAAAGAAGCTGAGATGGAGAGATTGTGCGGAGGTTACACATGAGCAGATGGTTCATTTCCAGAATGCGCATGTCACGACCTTTTCAAGCTAAATTAGAAATGTACGGGCAAAATAAAAGGGTTCGAGGTTCCACTATTTCGTACTTAGTTTTAATAATCCTATGGATTAGGTCTCTTTCTTAAAATATGTATTAAATTTAATTTTTAATTCAAAAAATCCTGAGAGTTTTAAGCTAAATAGATTTATATTGTTGTATTATTTTGATTTATTAAAAATATCCTTAGAGAATTAAGGAGAATTGAGAGAATTAAGGTGAATTGAGAGAATCAAGGAGAGAGCTGGAAATTCTTCTGCTTTACTATTATTTAATAGATCAGACGCCATAAGTTGAATAGCTTTCAGCTTATGGACGCCTAATAGAATAGTAACTTAGCATAGTTGCAAACATATGGTTGATTTTTGTAACATTAAATCATAGCAAAACAACATAATTTCCGGTTCTATTAATAATTTTAGATAATTTCTCTTTATCTCTTTAATTTTTTCTTGATATTTGGTTTACAAATGTTTTAGTTTATCAATTTATATTTATTTTAACAAATTTCTCGCACATTTTATGTTTTGATATACAAGTTAAAAGTTTATAAAGTTACTTACAATTGTTTCATCCATTGCCCTGGCATTTTATATTATGATCCATGTATTCAGCTTAGTTACATAATCCAAAATTTAATATATTTAAATAAATTTAGTAAATGAATATTTATTAATATTTTTGGTAAATACTAGCAGATGACTATTTCAATATGTATACCAGTATTGTCCTAACTGAAATGATAAAAATTATTATTTTAATTCTTTTATGATAAAAAATCATATAAAATGATGATACGAAAATTAGTTTGGAATTTATTCGTCTTAATAATTTATTATGTATTGTACTATAAATGTTGACTTGAAATTTTAAATGGTACATTTAAAACTACCACAACTATTTGCAAATTTCACCTTACCTTTCTGTAAACATTTTGCGTTTAAGTCTATGCATTTAAGTTAATTATGTAATCTTAAGGTAAAAACTAGTTAGATAAATACAAGCAAATGATATCGGTTTAATTCGTTCTTTTTTTTTGTAATGAAATTTGAAATTCTATTAAGTATAACATACTCATTTTAACCAAAAAAAGGTAAAAATACCTTTTTACATTTAACTAAATTGATAAATCACGTAACATACATTATATACATAAACACATGGAACTCAACATGCTTTAAAATTTCCACATGCGTAACTGTCTATGATAACGTTGAAGGTATCAGGTATGTCACAAGGGTAAATTCTATCTGATCTTTAATGAAGAGGCATGTAGATCTCTTGTAGAGTTAGGAGTACGTCATAGGTTAGGCCTGACCCTCCCCTTTGTTTCGGGTTGCCCAAGACAGGAAAAAAAAATGAAGGAAAATGGTTGGGCAGGAAGCAAGGGAAAAAAACAACTGCAATAAGCTACTTATAAACAAGCATTTAAAAGAAAGTTTAAGCTTTGTTGTCACGCCTCTGCTGTGTTGCCTCAGGTGGTTTTCTTGACGGCCTCTCCCTAGGGCCAGGCCTGTCATAACCACATAAGCTATGATAAGACAGGGACCGGTATTGATCCATATGATATGGATAGATACTACGAATTTTGACATGTGATCTCTTGTAGGTCTTCCCTTTGGCGTGTTTAGCTTAGTTTTATGATGCTTTAGCTAGTTGCCTCATCGTTTAAGAGATATGAAGCGATGTTAGTTGAATCCAGACTTTAAGCTGGTTCGTTACAGAGTATACCAGTCTGAAGCATAAAATCATGTGGATCCCTCACTTAGCGAGCTCTCAGATAATATTTTATTGTGTTTCCTTGAAATTCATCTTATGATGATATCCATCCTTAATGTCTGAATCTTCAGACCATCATCGTCACTTTGGATGATTTGAATCGACATTGTCAAGTTGTAACAATCTGGATCGTTGAAAATGGTAAGGGTGTTAAGTAAAATTAGTAAAACAAAAAACTCAATGAATTTTACCAAAAATATAATATAATGCACAACAAAAGAAAAACCATCATTGAAAAAACCTACGAAAATACCATTCAATAAAAACTTGATATTGTTGCCTTTTGGCCCGTACCCTTGCACCGACCACACGAATGGTTTGGACAATTCCTTTGTACTTGTCATATGATTTATTTCAACCCATCCTATGTTACGAATGTCAACCGCATGACCCCATCACGTAGATAAACTTTGGTGAAGTCAATGATTTTATTGGTTTGCAGGTCGAATTCTATGATTTCATTTGCTCGGGAGGATCTGGATAAGGGATGGTGCAACCACCATATGTGTTGAGACAAAATCTCGGATGGTGTGAGTGAGCCTTGCATTTTTTTTCAACTTTGCTTCGTCATATCTTTTAATAGCTAAAGATAGGAAAGACATTTTCTATCATACAAGTCTAAAATTCCCAATAGTTTTGGAGTTGGAACAACATCCATCAAGCAAGAAGGATAGGTCTTCTCAGTCTCGACCTTTGAAATAATACGGAATTTTGTGACCTTGATTAGGGATATTTAAATTATTTTAAATATTCAAATATAAATTAATTCCAACTAATAATGAATTTTAAGGTAAAGAACCATGGTGTTGAAATCATATTGGAAAATTAGTTTGCAAAATGTTCCCATAGGTAAATAGTTAAAAATGACCAAAATCGTTTTATCAATAAAATTGGTTTATATCCATATGGATCGCGCACAGCTGTGGATACATACACTTAATTTCATAATTGAAGAAGAATATAAAATTAAACGTTATATTTTATTTTATAAGTTTATGAAGTGATGACATCATCAATAAAATATTATTCAATAATTGAAGTATGGATTTAAATGAAGAATTTAGCAATTTGATAATTACTCAAATAAGAATATAAATGTTAAGAAGTCATTTTAAATATGTTATGTGTTGATAGCATATCAACGGTGAACAAGTTATATAAAAGAATATACTTAACTTGAAATATAAGACAAGTCGGTATCGGTAAAATCTTGAATCGCATAATAATGGATAAATATTATTTAATAGGATTTTAATGATTAAATGATCATGTTTTGATTATTTAAAAATAATAAGAAAATTATTTTTGAATTTTGTTTACCCAAATAAATATTTCGAGTGAAAACAAGAAAATGTGACAGATAAAATAGTTTTGGTTTCTTAAAGGTTTGACGAATGAAAGTTGTATGAAGGTGTAACGTATATGTAAACACATAAATTAGTATGCTAACATAAATATAAGATGCCAATGAAGAGGTTAATTAAGCTAAGATAAAGGTTATAAAAAGTTAGCATAAGAAGATAAAAAGGGTTTACTTTAATATAATAATATCATACCCTGCACTCATTATTCTTACACGCTATCATTACACTTACACTCATACATTACTCTTACACATGATGGGATATATAAGGAAGGGGTAATGGTCAAATTTAAGGGTGAAATTTCCGTCTCTTATTTTATTTCTAAGGATTTCCTATAAATACTCGCCTCTTCCTCTCGTTTCTTTATACCTTATTTCTTCTCTTCTTTTCATTTCTTTAAGCCCTTAGGAAAATCAATAATGACTTTAAAAGCCTTAGGAAAAGTTACTATCTTTCCTCATTAACTTTTTCAAAGTTGCATCAAATGAAACTGAAACACTCTCAGACTATTCCAAAGTTTTATATCATCATTAGAACCTTTTATACCAAGTTTGAAGTAAGGAAAATTTTTTGGAGCCCCCATCTAACCTTGGCTGAGCTTAAAAAAGAAGGAATGCGCATGTTCAAGTTACTTCGATGCGATTGTAGTGGAGCTATAGCCGATTTTAGGAATGTTAGAAACTAATCAAAGGTGAGAAACTAAACCTTAAACAACCCTCACTAAACATAAGTTAGTGGTTGTTATATGAAGTTGAAATAATTGCTATATGTATGTTAAATGTTGCTTATGAATTTTTGCCAAGTTTGGATGATTATATGTTTGATTGCATGAATGTTTAACAAGTCACGTTAAATACACGCCGACAAGCACACAAAAATCACTTGCTTTTAAGTGAATGAAATGGAGAATATAGTAAGATCAAACCTCCAAAAAAAATGGTTTTAATTGCTTTAGAAATGAATTATAAACAGTTCTAAATGTTCATATGAAGTCAAAAAAGAATATGAATTTCGAAGCAATTTTGGTGTGTCGTGAATCAGTAACTCACGATTTCGCTACTCAAATATTGAATTTTTTTGTGTATGAAGAAATATGAATCCAAATTCCTTAGAGAAAGATTTTTCCAAATCTATATAACCGTAGCTTTCCAAAGAATTAAAAAAAAATCAAGATTTCATTGAGTTGAAATATGACTAAAACAAGTTTCGAAAAATATCGCGGTTTTGTAGTTCGAAATCCAGAAAATGAGATTTTTGAAAATGAAGTTTAGATTTCCAGAAAATTATGGAATAAATCTAGTAAATCATTTAAAATATTTTAAAAGTTATTAAGTTGATTATAAGAATTTTACAATGACAAAGATACCGTTTTATCAAAATAAACCAAAATTGCACTTTCCGCAGCACTTTTTAATGACGATTGAAATTGAGGTTTGAACTTTACGAATCTTCTCCAAATATTTAATGAATGTTTTTAAATGATTAATGCAGTAATTTGGAGATTATTTTGAAGACCTATTAAATTATTTGAAGATATTAGATAATCGAATTGAATCAAAAATCTATAATAAGTAATAATTTAATGGTGACTCTAATTAGCCGACGAGTAAAGTCTGAGTTTTTATTTCTGAAATCCGGATGTGGGTGTTTAATAAAGGAGATGTTCAGGAGAAACCAGTGCCATGGCTCACCTGGCCTTTTCCTGGGCGAAGATTTGATAAGGATGTGTTGGAGGTGACGTCTTTTCATATTACACCTGTATTGTTGCTTCTTTTTCCGTTGCATTTTACTGTGGAGCCTTGATAGAGTTATTTAATATTTTGAGATTTATTTATTGTATAAAATCTATTATTGTATATAACTATATAGGCTTGTACTCTGATTATGTGGTTTGTATAGTTATTACTGTCTCATTTATTATGTCTGTGATTATTATATATTGTCTGATACGATGTGAGATATTCGGCAGTTTTTGTGTTTTCGTTTCCTTCTTTTCTCTTCTATTCTATTATACGTTCTTCATTTTGTATTATTTTTTTCTCTTAGAAACCGTACATGAAATTATAGAATGCACATAAAAGTGCTTTAATCATTTTCTATTGAGCAACATGGGGGTAATAATATTCGTTCTATCAACCTATGTAAGGAACCAAAATCAGCAACAAGTTTTAATAACTGCCTTTCATTGTATTGTTACATCAAGTGTTATGTTTAATGGTCCAGAGCTCAAATAATTCAAATTCATCCTTTCTTCAAAAAAATATTGGTTTACTATGAAAAAAATCATCTTCACAATTTGATTATTCATGCAATTAGTTTTTTTTTCATAACATGTGTAATGCAATGCACCAGAGGTACTACAAATAGTACAAATAATGAGAAGATTTAAACTAAAACAAATATAACGAGTAACAATAATATAGCATCCTAGACATGAAAATTAAAAATGCAAGCATACCTAACTATTAAGTCATTCATTCGATTATTCATAACCGGCTAAGCTTCCTCACCATGTAAAACAAATCCTTAATGTTTCGTCAACTAAATTTTTAGTCACCATTCTTTTAATAACTAGTGTGTTACCAAGAACAAATTTGATTAACATAGGGTCATTTTCATTTCTAGCAAAAGAAGTCAAATAGTACATGGTTATAACTAAGCCCGTAATTTGGAACCAATGATCCATACATTTAACTCGTCTATATTCGGACCTTTCTTTTCTTATCAAACGCAACAAACATCTTTTGGCTTGCTTCAGAATTACATTCTAGGACAATGGTATAATAATGTAAGAAATTTGATTGCATTGTAACACCCCACACTTTTCCGAGCGTGAATTTTTGATAAAAATCGAAACTTAAACCCATCCAAGAACAAGGAGTATGAATTTGGTATCTGCAATTAATGAGCATGAGCATAATCAGAGTAAATAAAACTAACTCATAGCGGAAACAAAATAAGATAACAAATACCAACTAAGGCGACTACCTTAAGGCACATCACCATATCGATATCAAGCATGAGAGAACGAGAACCGAAAACCAAACTTGAACACTTGCTAAGACCTGTCTTCCTCGAGCTAAACCTGAAATTTATTATGAGCAGAGGGTCAGAACAATAAGTCCTGACGAGTATAAAATGTATAACATTGTCTACAATACACAAATGTACTTTGTTTGGTCAAAACCAAAACGTATGTCTAAAAGAGCTAGTAATTCTAACCTAACCCATTTAGAATTTACGCATAACGACTAACCTCTAAACCCAAGGTAATATTCCACATATAGCGGTATCACAATACCGAGTTAGAATGTTTACGCATAAGCATGAAGTATTTAAACCACCATTAACTAATTAAGCGGTAAGCAACCAACTTCTAACTATCACACAAGGAGAGTACTTATTTTTTATATATACACTTAAGACCTCGCTACCTATATAAGGTAAGGGTAAATATTTCTGATCAGTTAATACCTAAGGTAAACCTTTTGATCACTTAATACCTTATATGGTGGTTTGTTTTACCCTAGTATAAATTAGAGGACACTAGCTATTAAGTCCTACTAATCCAAGGCTTCTATCATTCACGCGTATAACCATTCCCCACATATGACAAGAGATAGTAAGAAGTCACTTATTACCTGAAACACCCCACCTTCATTAAGGTCACTCACAAAGGGAATGCCTTAACTTTGGTGGAGGTTTTTAAGTAAAAGTCACAGATAAACACAAGACGGATATATAAACACATATATATAAGCAGCGGAAAGCAAACAGACTTTTTATTTCATAAATACGTGTTCATATAAAACATTTCCATAACTGTCACATAATAACTTCCAAAACATTACATCATCATTTCTGTATTGGTTATTAAATAAAGAAGCATAAAACATAATTAAAACTGCATAAATCCCCATAGAATGTGTCCAACAGCCATAGCCAAGGAATGAGAGTCCAAACCGTACATCTACTATCTTGAAGCTTGCAAAGAGTCTGACTAAGCTGGGTTGTTTCCTCCCTGTGGACCTGGGGGGGGGGGGGACGGAAGAAAAGAAGACGAAAGAAAATAGGGTTAGACATAAAGCCTGGTAAGTCTAGCGACTCTTCAGTATGAGAATAAGAAAAAGGGCATGATAAGTATAAACTGGAAATAGGAAAGTGTCATAAACTAAGATAAAGCAGTTTGAATCGAATATACTATCGTACCCCACACTATATCTCTGCACCTACTTGCATTTTCTCAACTGGCACCCCATGATCGAGGTGAAGTGATCCCCTTTCTCTAAAGATCGGCTCCTACTCGCATAATCATTTGTGTCTTACGGCCCCCAATGAGTGTAGATACCTATGTTGATCCCACCATGGGGTGTATCAAGTCCCATGGTGGCGGCCCAACACAATTCTAGAATGCATAGGTTATATACTGGTGCCCTCAGTGCCCTATTTATCTGCTTTGAAGTGTGTGCACGCCCGCACTCCGTTAGAACCCACACTGTTGCACCCACCGCCGTCGCTTTTGACTGCTTACAATCAGCCCAGTAATCGTGCCCCACCCTGCCTAATTTCAGGGTACCATGATACCTAATTGGGTTACTGCTGAAATGGGTCCCCGTTACTAGGGTTTTCTAGTCAAACATGTTAAGTGGTTAAGTGTCTGTATTTACCTAACTCCACCCATCATTTTAATTAACATGTTGAATTGATTAAGTGTTTTAGTTAACTTAACCCTACCATCCTGACTTGTCTGTCCTTAGCTTTTTAAAGCACCGACCACTCACATTAAACAGGTATTGTTACAGTTACTGGATGTGCCGGTCGGTTCCGGGCAGGTTTACACCGTAACTCAGTCTAACCTTGGGTCCTTATTGGGCTCAATGCTTAACCACCTACATTGGATAGGTATTGTTGTGACTACTGGACAGCCGGGCGGGTCTGGGCAGGTTTACATCACAACTCAATCCAACCTCGTGTTAAGCATACTCGTATTTTCTAAATTTACATATTTGTCTCTATTACTTGTTATATGTAAATTTGTTAACAATTAAATGTTATGGCCCACTATCCAAGTTTAACATCTTTGGTATAAGAATTTATACCATTCAAGTGCCACTAATTTTGGCATGTGACAAACATGCCAATTTCATATATTTTCACCAATTTATGTCAAGTTTCCTATAATTACCAATTTTCCCAACGTTACCCCATCTAAATATTAGGTAACAATCTTATCCTAATTTCCGTTCGCATGGTTTTTAACATATAATATTAGGCTAAAAACTTAGCCTAATTTAGCATACACAAAATTGGCATAAGGGATTCATAAACATAAACATGACATAGGTGTAAACTTGGCATTCTTGGCATAGTCAATATGAACATCATAGGTGTGAACTTGAAAAATAGTCAACATGAATATCATAGGTGTGAACTTGAAAAATAGTCAACATGAATATCATAGGTGTGAACTTGCAGCGTAGACTAAATCAATATACATATATGTGAATTTGCAACATAGGCTAAATCAACTTACATACATGTGAACTTGCATTGAAATAAGGGTCTAACCAAATAGGTGTCACATGAATTAACATATGATTTAGACAATATAAGCCTAAACATGTTTAGATCTAGGCATAACATCGAACATCACTAGCATATGACAAAAATATAACATGTCCATAAAGTATGTATAATTCCATCGCATGTGTGAACTAGATCCAATCATGTTTACTACTATAACATGAAACTTGTATTAAAATGGATCTTGGCATGGATCCAATTATGAACTTTGCAACTTTTGTATAAACATAGGAGCATGTACATGAACATAATCATATAGGCATAGAGGTTTTAGCATGTATACATGAGATCTTAACTTGGACATATCACATACAACTTATATAATCACATAAACATATAGGTGTAGATTATAACATGAACTATACAACTTGCATGTGATGTTGTTTTCATTTGAATGGATCCAACACCAAGTAAATTTAACCACAAACATTCCAACCATTCACAATACAATCATTTCAATACATAGATACGAATTAACATCATCGTTATACAATAGCACAACTCCATTTCCAATTTACATCGAATCAAGTCTTAATTTTTATTCACATCGGAAAAATCACTATACTTACAACAAACGACGGTCTTGTTTTCTGATTTCTGAGTTCTGAATTTGAAATGCTTTCCTCTGGATAGACAAACGTTGATTGATTCTTGTTTTACTTTAGTTTTGGCTCGTCTCTAAGCTTTCTCTAACGACGGCTACTCTTAGTTCCCTTCCAGCAGCATGACGGCTTTAGTTCTATTTTATTTGTGTGAATTTAGGTTGAGTGTTGAGTTGTATTTATAGAATTTCAGATTGATTTGAGCCGTCGATGGAGCTAGAGTTAATCCAGATCATCCATCTCAAGAGAAGCCAATCAGAAAGTGACAAGTCAGCCCTAGTGACACAGCCAAGCTCAAAAATTCGACCAGAAACCGACCAGGCCAGCCAGGGCCAAACTAGGTCGACCCTATGGTCGACCTGATTACCCAGGTCGACCCCCAGGTCGACCTGGTGCTTGGGCGGGAATTTTCCCGCCCAGCCTAGTTTGGGTCTGTTTTTCGAATTTCGAACTGAATTTGAACCGTTTGAATTTTTAAATTGAATTCTGAAACTTCCGGAGGTCATAACTCCTTCATACGGAGTCCGATTTACGCAAAATCGGACTCTATCTCAGGCAGAATTCCGAGACGAGCGCAATGTAGTAACCCGTTTCCCTTAATTCCTTCACTTAGAATTAATTATACTTTGATTTGTCAATTTACAATTGATAGAAAATTCGGGGTGTTACATTACCTACAAGATAGATAGGGGACATCTCGCCATTTATGACCTTTCTCCGTCGGACACCCTCGTTACTATCTAGCTGGCCTTATTGGATAATTCCCTTAGTCACTCAATACTTCCCGCAGGATAGGCATACCTTTGGCACATACGGAGTGGTCATTTAGTACCTATTCCCAAGGTGGACCTGCAACCCAATAACTTACTACCTCGAGGAAGCAGACTAACGTGGAAATTACCAAGTTTGTGACGACCCGCCTTCCCGTCCGATTCAAACCGATAATTCAACCGACTTAAACTGATCAAAAAGACATATCGCTTGGGGTTACAATGCATAAGAACTATACAAAACAAAATTTTCATTATCATTGCAATAACTTTTACATCAGAGTACAACATATTATCGGAGTACAATAGCAAATACAAGCTCAGTGGAAATAACTATATCATAGTGTATCAGGTACATAGCGGAAAACATAAACTCTCAGCGGAAGAAATAAATTGCTCTGAACACAGCTTTAGCTTCTATCCAGCACTTTATCAATAAAATATCTGCAAACCAAAACTACTAGACTGCCCATGTTGGAAAATATGGGGACTCATATTTCAGGTGGAAGAACAATAAACTTCAGATCAGTCATGGTACTGCTATGAGAACTAAAATAGTTATTTACTTCTATTTTAAAGTTAGGTAAATCATAAGACCACGTCGCATAAACGAAATGAGTTTCCCCTCATGAATACCAGTTATAATATACTCATAATGTTTTTTGAAAATGAAGATATCATAAGACTCCCATCCCATCACACAATGCAACACAAACCATTAGGAGCAAATTTTGCCTTATGATAACCAAATATGTTTGGTACGTGAAAGTCTCTTTTATTATTACTAGTGCATAGTGTGTAAATCACTTTCGAAAGTAAATGTATAATTCTTAGAAGACGTAGGTACCCATATATTACATCTACATATATAGGTTACAAGGCTTGTATTGGAAGTTAGGTTCCATCAATGACCAAGTCAAAGGATCTTCCTTAATCGCATTCGGGAACACCTCTAGCGGGATGTCCCAAGAGTCAACAAATGAGTCCATTTGCATCGGCAAAGCTATCCCACAACTATTTCAGATGATGTTTGGGTTACTCTTGAACATAACGCTCCCCGGTCGTTGTTGACCTTTATCTGAGGTGCCTCATTCCATCATCCACTAAGTAAATTGTCTGCGCTTCATACCATGGCATCACTTTCTCAAACTAGAAGTAAACTTTAGTCCTTAACTCTGCGGTACTTCATCCTATTTCGGATCATTCCAGTTGTGAGGCCATGAAGTTGCGCTTCTACATAAAGCTTTTCTTTTCAACAAAAAACTTTGATCATTAATTGCTCATTACTTAGCATGCCACATTGTCAATTCACAACATATGATCGGTGTTTATTAATATATTACCTTCTGAGTACATAAGTCTCAGAGGAGGGTCTTAAGCTAAGAGGATCGAACCTCCGCCACTAACTGATATATCATTAATAGAAACCAATTGGTTATGTCACATGGGAAATCTATTAGTTTGTTTTTCAGTTTCGAGATCAAGCTCAAGCTTGAAGACTTGGAGTTTCAGATAGAGCTGGAGTTTCAATATAAAGTTCGGACGTACTCTATTATCAGCATATTATGTTAAGTGTTTATGGAGTAAAGGTATGTAAAATCATATTTGTATTCAAAAAATGTTTTCTGTTGCGATAATATATTCTTATTATATTTTATCTGTTCCACTGTGAGCTTTGTATTCCGCTGTGTTTGTCTGATAAGCCCTAACGAAACGTACTTTTGCTTACCTTGAATCGATGTAGGTTTCGGTTTTTGGTCGGTTTGAAGTAGGTGGAAGTGCGGGTCGTTACATTTGGGTAAAATATGACATTGGACACACATCCATTTACAAGTTCTTTCTGGGTTGTGAACGAAATCGAAGGCCTTTTATTCCTCGTCCAATAAAGAAAATAGACCCTTGAAAGTTCGAAAAATCTCCCAGTACGTCTGGACGACTGCCACTTATAATCTCGTCTTGGGTGTACACCCCAATCAAGATATCAACAATTAATTCAAATGATCTGAAGATCCCTGGTCTTCAACCACCGTCTTCAATGTCTTCAATACTCATCGTATAGTTATTCTGAATGGGTTGAAATCCGGTCTTTTCGAATAACTGGCGCATCTTTACAAGCCATAATTGATATACAAAAATATTATGAGTCTCATTCCATCTTGGAATATTCTTTTAATAAAGTCATTATTTATATTGGTATACCCATTTAAATCTTATCAAAGATTTACATTCTTTAAACTCTTATTTAAATATTTCCATGGAAATCATTTTAAATTGTTTATAAAATCTCATTTCACAAATTTAACTCAAAACGAGTTTTCTACGCTTTATCGGGATTATTGAACCTTGCGGAAAAAGATATTTTCTCAAATCTTATCTCATTCCCATCCTATTTATCCCATGGAGAAAACCGACAGTTTTTTATATCTAGTTCCCCTCATATTTTGGTAAGCTTGATTACCCTCTTTCATTTCAAATCTGATTAAAGATTTCAATTATCTTTACGGGAAAACATATTTACCCAAAAACTACCCATTCATTGATCATTGATTAGGGTAGATTAGTTTATCTTTCCTTAATCATATCTCTCGCCCAAGATCATACTTACAATTTCTTAATCTTATCACTACACGGAAAGCACGCTTATCTTCTTTGGAGCGATCCTTAAACTTTGTTCCCATCATCGTTTGCTAGGGGAAACTCTTTCATTAAATCTTTGTAATCAAATTAAATAAAGTTTTCATTACAACTTAACAAGGGAAATCATTTTTCCTTTCAAATGGGTTACATAATGAATGTTACTCAAGACATCGTTCACGATAAACCCAAAATCATCCTTTCATTTGAAAGTGACAATTAGGGTTTCACAAATGTATTTTGCAGCGAAATCATTAGACCCTAAACAGGATCTATTACGAAAACAATAAATCAAGATAAAATCGTAAACTAGGGTTTTCATGCTTCTGAATTCGAAGATGAATCTGTATTGAATCGAACCGTATAGCACAACAAATTGTCAGGCCTCTATCGATATCCACTAGAACGTTTCTCTATTTCAATCGAATTGAAGAAGAAAGTGAAAGGAGAACGGTACTAGCCGCCATTAAAATTCTAGGTTTTTGAGTAGTGGTATTCTCATCTTTTCTATTTCGATCTTATCTCTAATTAACCTAGGGTTTTCAGCCGTGTATATTAAAAGGAATACGTGTGTTCCTTTTAAAACAAACGTTAACTATCAAATAGGAACCCAAATGAATACTCATTCCAACATGAAATAAAACATCAACCTACTGATATTTTATTTGTCTAAAATAATTTCTCCTTTACAACGTTCTATTGTGCGGCCTTATAGGTTATTACAATATTGGAAATGATTTTAAATCGTATTAAAAATCATAATAAGTGATTGTTATCTAGTAATACGTCGCTGCTACCCAAGTTATAATAAGATCAATGATTCGATACAACCTTTCGTGACCAGTGTATCAATGTAATATAATCGTTTTAACCAATATATCTAAGATTAAACTCGAGGCATGGATCGTATCATCCTCTGTATAATTTAATCCTTTTATCTTGATCGATGAGCAGACTATATAAAACAAATCAATATTTGAGCACGGCCATGCGTTTCATAGTCTCACTCAATCAAGAGGCCCATGGATATCACTACAAATACATTGTAGGGTTAAATTTCATCTAGATCATTCATAATTTTCATTCGATTCAAGATGTATCCAATAATCACCGTTATCGTCTACTCGGTTAAAAGCAACTTTAGATGATATCAAAACACAAATATCCTCGAATAAAATTATAATAATTTCAGGTTTGAGGACCATCACATCACTGCCACTATGAGAATAACTTATGATACTGTTATTTATATTCCCTGTAGTTTTATCACGTTGGGTCAACCCAATACACTATTCTCCAATGCGTATTTGTGTCTTAACATTAATATCACGTATATTAATGATCAATGAGATGTGATCATCAGTCAATCAACATACTAGTCTCAATGTTTTATTGTTGTCCTATATAAACAATAAAACTTGACTATAACATTTAAGAATTATAGTACCTAATATATATTATATAATCTCAAGTTCTAGTCTTACACGAACTATATAATTCCGTATTATTATTCTAAGGACTTCTATTATGTGAATATCTATATTACGCAGTAAATATAACATGACATAATATTTTTATTCCAAATAAAACAATAACATCAACAATGTTATTAATCACATCAAATGGATAGCCTCTAGGGAATAAACTCTAACAATCTCCCACTTGCACTAGAGTCAATCATTTATGTATCGTATACTCATGAAACTAGTGTGACTATTAAACTTCTGTTACGACAGAGTTTAATTCAGTAGGTCTGCAACATTACAACTTTTGCAACTTTGCAGATATGTTCTTTTCCTCTGTGAACAACTTCACATAAGAATTATATTTCTTTAAATATATGTTTCGATCGATAATGAGTTTAAGGTTTTAGGCCTAAGAAATAGACACATTGGTATATGTAAATAATTGGACTAACAATGAATTAAGTTCACTTATGAATTTCCTAACCCAAATGTTTTCTTTCTCAGAATCAGTATCTATTTTTTTTAAAACTAACATTATTCACAATAATTAATTTTTTATCAATATATAACATTAGAATTATTGTGTCACTCCCACTCAATTTCTTGTCTATACAAGATTCAATGGTATTTTGTGGTATCCGAGACATTTCGAACTCTATTTTATTCCTATCGGTATCTTAGGGGTTGACTCTCTTTTAGAAGGATACCAATTTGAGAAATAAACATTTTATTCTTAGAGGATCTATAGAAATAATATCCTTTCGTTTCTTTTGGATATTCCATAAAATAACATTTATTAGATTTGGGTTTGAGCTAGTAGATGCAAGACGTTTAACAAACGTCTCACATCCCAAATCTTCATAGAAAACATATTAGGACGATTCACAATCCATATTTTATATGGCATCTTCAGAGTCGTTTTATCAAGATTACAATTAAAATAAAGGCAATTGTTTTAAGGGGATAATTTCAAAATTATTGGAAGATCTGTATAACTTATCATCAATCGTACCATATCTTATAGGGTGTAACGTCTCCTTCTAGACACACAATTCCAGGATGGTGTTCTAAGTGGAGTGAGTTGTGAAACAATTTCACACTCATTGGATAGTCATTTAATTTATTAGCTTAAATATTCTCTTTGATCTGTTCGAAGAGTATTTATTTTCTATCAAAATCGGTTTTGAATTTCATTTTTTGAATTCTTTGAACTTTTCTAATGATTCATATTTGTGTTTCATAAGATACACAAATCTATATCTACTGATATCATCAGTAAATATAATGAAATAATAAAACCTACTCTAGCTCATGTATTCATTGATCCATATACATTATTATGTATGAGACTCAATACTTACTAACCTATTCGCTGTGTCAAGTGTAAGGTGACTCAGTTATTTAGAGTAGGCGCATAATAAGTTTCTGCCCGCTTCTTAAAATTAGGATGAAACTTCCCTTCAAGACAACTTCATGAACT
>JASFAX010000701.1:0-57319 GCA_030737875.1 Allium sativum
TTTATCTAGATAGACGAACAGATTCTGGTAACAATAAACTGCAGCAGATCTAACAAGGTTGCAAATCCAGTAAAAGATGTAAATACAGGATAAAATAATCTTGCAATCAACATCGCTATGCCTGCCCTTGACATTTCCCGAAAATGTAAATCCATAAAAATAACCAAGTTACACCAAATAGACAAGACCTTCACAGTCACCATCTATATTTCCTCTCTAACCACTATGTAAAAGTAAAACAGCACGTAACATACCTTCGATATAAATCTGCAATTAACAAAATTGAGACAGCAAGAGGAAGAAACAAAGCAAATCAAGCTCTTCTTTTACTGAGCCTCCATGAGTTAGGCTCGTGGTACCTATCATACAGAGGCTCAATCCTCTCCTGTCTTTTCCTCTTACTCATCTTAGTGGGATCGGCCGCCTTGTAAAACCTTGGCGCGAGCTCTACCAGCCATTTGGGATCAATTACAGTAACCTCCCGCATATATTCTTTTGTGGTCATTACAAGTTCGTGGTAAATAACCCAATCCGGCTGACGTTGAAATAGTGCACTGCTTGGATGGATGTACACAGGCTGGTTTTCCACTATTGTTCTGTATCCTTCCTGCGGATCTTTCCTTGCCGTGTGAAAGAAGTAGCCTGCTGTTATAGCTTTTCGGATTTTTGTGAAATTTTTGCCACAGCTCACAATGTCCAGCTTGTACCTGGAAATTAAAAGAAATAAAGTGAGTATTATTATTCTTCACCCCCTCCCTCACAAAATAAAAATAAAAATTAATAATCAGCAACTAAAATGTTTATGCAGACCTTTATTCATACACCAGAAAATATGTTACACAAAAAAAAAAAAAAAAAAAAAAAAAAAAAAAAAAAACACCCTTAAATAATACAAAAAGGATTTTACTTACCATGTCATTTGAATTACAAAATAGCCCACGCTAATAAAATAATTGCTTTATTAAACATAGGGGTCCTGTAGGAGGGGACATTCAAGTATTAGGACTTTGCCTGCATGGTTCTCAAATTTACATAAGGACGTCACGGTGTGGAATCTACTGAGTGAAAACCATTCAGATTTTGCTTCCAAAGAAAAGTTGGAAAAACGTCTAGTTTAGAATCATAACCTTCTTATGATTCTATTCCAAAATCACAATGTTCTTCAGATTTCATGATAAGATAATATGAAATTTTTTTCCTCTTTCAATGTTTTAATTAGGCTTTCAGATTTTACAAGATTCTATTTGAAGAAATACATGTCTTTTTTATTTTACAAGATTGTCATTGAAAGTTCAAAATTCTGGAAAAGCAGTTAAGCTGTGGAACGGAAATGGTATTTGCTTGTCAACCAAACATTAATAAAGTCCGAAAGATATTGACAGGGCGCATATACATTGACAGGGCGGTTTTTTTTTTTTTTTTTCTTCTTTAAACTAAATGTTCCTTATACATTGTTTGATGTGTGTGATAACACAAAGTATACGTACTATCTTCAGACCATTTCCCTCCATAGGTTAGATTAAATGTTAGTTGAAGCAATGTTATCGCATACATGAGCAACAATGATTAATTAGAAATATGAATAGCTGCCAGCAGAGCTAAATGACATACAAATAATTACAAACGCAGCCTTTGGATCCGTATTACCACTCATGGCATGGCATTGTAATTGCGTAACAGTCATGTGTATAATCACATATAACAGTCATTTCCATGTAACAGTCATGTGTATAATCACATATCCGTATTACCACTCATGGAGCTCAATTCAAATTTGAATAAAGTCAACATCACAAAAATAATTTAAATCATTAAATAACTAAAAGTTGATGACGCGATTAAAAAACTCTTGCGATCGGTGGAAATTCATGTATAACGTAAAAACATAATATCAGAATCTTCATCATTTTGGTATGTGATAAAATGATGAGATTTGATAAGACAATTTTTTCAATAGCATAACATCATCCATCAAAATGATGAGACTTAATGAATGGTGAAATGAAAAGGAAAAAAAAAAAAAACAGTAACAAAATTCTTGTTGATGTTTGACTAAAGCTTTCTAATATGAGTCACTAAAAGATTTCTAAGATTGTGGATGATAGCAAAATCATAACATCAACATATAATTACAACACAATCTTGGTACCCATTCGTCAATTGTGAGAAAATCATTAAAGTTGGGGTTACTATGATGTATTAAGTGTTCGAACTGTAATAATGCATTCAGATTTTTTTTTTTTTTTTTTTTTTTTTTTTTTTTGTATATTGTACAATCAAACTTGCCCTACTACATGAACAATTATAGTATAATATTAAAATATTGGGCAACATGCATGTGTTTCAATCTTAAGTAGAAATAATAGTTCATATGAAATCATGTTTGTCTTATTCATAAGCATGGGGAGTTTGAGATTCAATTCAAATTCATTACTCAGAACAATAAAATGAGTAATACGTACACAAATCAAAAATCATTTAAATGGTTAAGACAAGTACTCATGCCATGCATATATGCACTTGAGTAAAGGACATAAAATATCTCCTAAAGCACCAACTGTACACCTAAATTAATAACTTCCCTCTACATTAGCTTTTGATTCAAATATGTAACATGTTAGATGGTAATGCAAGGATTGTGCCTACAAGTTGATGGATATTTCATATTTTAGGTTTAACTGAGTCCCATGTAGGCGTGATTCATGCTACTTGACATGTAGCATCTTTTATACTACCTAAGACTTGTAGTAATCATACTGTCACCCAAGTGCCCAATTTCACCCAAAAAAAAAAAAAAAACTTCTTGCAGATGTCTTTTATTTTCTTCTCCCTCAGACCCCCCCCCCCCCCCCCCAAACCCCTTTCCCCCCAAACCACCAACACACAAAAACCTCTTTTTTTCTGCCATCAAACACCTCAAATCTTCAAACAATTTAAGATTTAACAAATTTACATTTTTTAATGGAAGAAAAAAATACATGCTGATTATGTAAGATACACGTTTATATTCAATGCAACCCAACTAAGACGCGGTAAAACATTAATATCAAATCTTGCAGATTGAAGTTTCTGAATAGAACTTAATGGCCTAAACAATACCAAAGGAAGAAGATTACACTAATAAACAACAATTAACATAATTTGGTTATGAATTAAAAAAGTATGGATTTTAGGAATCTATGCTAAGAGGTCACTTGAAATGCAATCCAACTAAGATGCAATTAAACTATATATCATATCTCATAGATTGAAATTTTTGAATAGAACTGAATGGCATAACCACTGGACGTATATCGAAGGAAGAAGATTACATGGGTAAACAACAATTAATGTAATTTGGTTATGAATTAAAAAAAAAGTATAAATTTAGGAATCTATGTTAAGAGTTTACTTGAAAAAAGGGAATATGGAACAACTTAAAGTAGCAATGCGACTTTTTATTCATATAATTGCATAAATTAAAAAACCGAAGTGCTTTATTTCAAAGATGTAGGGGACAAACTAACCGGAGTCCTATCGCAGCCAAATTTTAATTATTTGTACAATACCTAATTCGGGGTAAATGGAATTTTGAATCAAGTACTGAAATTGTTTTTTAACTAGACAAAAAACACAGTAAGCACGGTAGGATTTTTTTTAAAGGGGGGGGGGGGGGTGTTAATCAGGACAGTTATGTGGTGGGCGCTAGAAAGGAAGAGGGTGCCATCAAAGTACGTTACATTTATCAACGATATGTACGAGGGGGTTGTGACTAGTGTCATGGCATACGATGGTGAGATCAGTGGCTTTCCCATTAACAAAAGGTTACACCAAGGTTCGGCTTTGTACCCCTATATTTTTGCATTAGTGATGGATGAAATCACAAAAGGTATACAAGGGAGATTCCTTGGTGTATGCTCTTTACTGATGATGTGCTGATTGATGAAAGTATAATTCGGGTTAATAGACAACTGGAATTGTGGAGAGAGACCTTAGAATCAAAGGGTTTCAGGCTTAGCATAACTAAAACAGAGTATATGAAGTGTGAGTTCAGCGGTGCCAGGTCAGATGATGGAGATGTCATCCTGGCCAGTCGAGTAGTACCTATGAAGGAATTCTTTTGATATTTAGGATCCATGTTGCAGTTTGATGGGGAGATTGATATGAATGTTAGTTTTAGAATTCAAGTAGGATGAGTGAAATGGAAACTAGCATCTGACATTCTCTGTGATAGGAAGACTCCTTAGAAGCTCAAAAGAAATTCTATAGAACAGCAATCAGACCTGCGATGTTATATGATGCGGAATGTTGGCCTACTAAAATGCAACACGTCCAAAAGATAAGTGTAGCAGAGATGCGTATGCTGCGTTGGAGCTGTGGGCATACCATACGAGATCGGATTAGAAATGATGATATTCGGGACAAACTTGGAGTTGTACCTATTGAAGAGAAGTTAATCCAATACCGCTTGAGATGGTTTGAACATCTCCAACGTAGACCGCATGACGCACCTGTGCGCGCTGGAATTATAGAATGTGCCGAAGGCCCAAAAAGAGGTAGGGATCGACCTAAAATGACTTGGGAGGAGATAGTAAAAAGAGATTTAAGAAACTAGAGTATATCTGAAGAGTTGGTATCGAATAGGAATGCATGAAAGTTGACAATCCATGTACCAGAACCTTAGGTTTTCCGGAATTTTTTTTGGCCACATTACAAGTACTTTTATTATCTATTTACTTATTTTAAACTTCATTTTACTATTATTGAAATTTTTAATCTTATTTTTTGGTTTCATATCTTGTCAACCCCAACTTGTTTGGGATTTATGGCTTAGTTGTTGTTCTTGTTGTTTGTTAAGCAAAGAAATGCGTTGGGAGCTGCGGAATGGAGAAAAGGAGAAAACATAAAACTGTTTATACGCTTAATTAATGGACTTTCAATAAATGTTTATATCTGATTAATTATTTTTAACTCCTATCTCTGCTATTAATGGAAATATACATTAGTATGTTGAAGCTTTAAATCAATTTGTGAAACACCGTTACACAAACCGTTATGATGATAATATTTATACTCATTCAACAAATTTTCCTCAAATTCAACTTTACTTCTCAATGTACATACATATGTTCATTCAAAGGAAAAATCAGATTCATATTATATAAAAAATGTTCAAAATATATAGCACTAATAATAAAATTGGAATAACAAAAGAAATGACACAAATAGACTGTGACATAAAATGTACTGGATTTTCAGGCAAATGCACCCGGTAATCAGATGATAGAGTTGGAAAATTCTCAAGCATGGAAAAAATAGAATAAACAACTTTTCAGGAGGAACATTACGAAAATACTTAAAATCATGGAAAAATCGTAAATGAAAGATTGTTAAATGTTGCAAGAAAAATACTTTACCCTAAGCATGCACATGTGAACACCGACATGACACTTATAACTAGCTACTCTTACAAAAATAATTATTAAAAAAATGCAACTATGATTATTCTAGTCCATTAAATCGAATTAAGATAATAACCAGACCAATAATGAATACTAACGTTTGTGATATATGTATGTATATCTAGAAATTAATATATCACCGTATTGTAAGGCTACTACTAACGATAACATTAAAATCTTTGAACCATAGATCAAAGATTTTGGAGTAACACTCTAAACCTCAGTAACCAATTTCAGGATATATATTCTACAATGTGGCTTACATAGTACATAAATATATCACAAACAAGATACTGGACATTTTAAATGGTAAAGTCACATCTGCATCTTGACGTAGCATGTTAAATTCATTTTAATATGGTAACATTTAATGACATTTGCAGTATCTTTGGTGCTGCATCAATTTGATGATAAATACGAACTTTATAAGATATCTTTCTGTAATTCAAAAAAAAAAAAAAATGTCATACAAAATTATTTAAACACCCATTCTTTTTGGTCAACAAATTAAATTGGTTGGAGTTTGAATAGCAGCCATGATGTACTTTGTATACTTCATTATTGTATTATAGTTTTTTTAATGTGTTTCTAATTAAGGTTCTATTTTACATTCATACATTAGACATATTACTCTTTATTTTTATAGATACAGTGGTATTCTTACCAAATATAATAATGGTTGATTGGGTTTTTGGTAAGGCCGACGGAGTTGAATGGTCCCCTACCATTGTTGATTGAGTTTTTCGTATCTTCATATTTATTAAATAAACATATTTTTAAATAAATTAAAAGTTCTCCTTTTAGTTCTAAAATTGCGAATCCGGGAAGCCATTTCGAGCTTAACGCTATAGGTGTACCATTATTTGGCAACGTTAAACAGAATATTTCATGCGATAGTTAATTTTTTTTTATATATACAACTTTTATTTTTTGGAAGTACTTTTTAGTTCTTCAAACATGCTCGTTGCACAAGTAAATAAACATGATACCAGAAAGTAATATTTTGTCCATATGCCAGAGCATAGATATCCCTAAATCCTAAAATATTTCTTCATTTTCCATATATTTTCATTTTATAAACAGTTTCTTTTATAAATATATTTTTTTAACAATTTTTTAATCTGTTTAAGATTAGAAAAAATTCACTTCAAACTATATACATTCTTCAAGTCATATTGTTTACAATTTAAATTTTATTTTAAATATTTTTATATACAATTTTTTTTACTTTGGTTCTGCAGTAGAAGTTTGGCATCTTAATTTTTTGATAACACGTGATATTGTGATGAAATTTGCTGAATTAGAATTTAAATAACTAACAAATGAAGAACAAAAAAATAGAAAACACACAATCGACTACAAATGACAGATTGCTATAAATAAAAAATGTCTACTAGTCAACATTTGTAGTTTTCGTAAAAGTTAGTTTATTGGAATCTCACGTTTATTTAAAATAATATCACATGTTTTTCTACCTTGAAAATTCATATATTTGAATCCTACTTGCGTAATATTTATTTTTTTAAGCTTCAGCAAGTCTAAAATCACATAAAGTAATCATGTTTCCTATATCATTATTTCACAAAGCAAAACATATCTAACATGTCATTCAATTTCGATAATTTCAGTTTAACAAATTTTTACTACATCACAAGTATTTTTCATATATTCTGCATTTAATATGGGTGAATATTTTATTTTGACTTATATTAAACTTCAAATTTGCAAAGAAAAAAAGGCTTGGCCACTTTAAAAGGAAATGCAACTGAATCAAATCCAAGTTATAATCTAACGCATACCGGAAGATGATAAGATAAAATTGCAGTGTGAATGGCTATGCTATAATTTCAGGAACCAATAGATGAAGTATTAAGTATGTATCTGAAAATTTTGAAATGCAAGTTGAATGTATTTTCTATTAACCCCAAGTAAGCTCAACTGAAAATTCTATAATCACATACACAATATTAACTGTTAATGATCAAACCGTTAAAAAAATGACACAATAACAGGCTTGGTAACAAACAAAGGGCTTTGAAAAAAGTTTGTGACAACATATAACCACTACAGGGGGGAAGATGCGATACTTATTTTGTAGCCCAGTTTCAGGGTAAATAATGTTATCAACTAAATAGTCTGATAAACATATATAATAGGAATAAGGTAACATACACATGCTAGGTTATGGTGAATTAAGCACGGTTCATAGGGAAATTTTGATACATTTATATCTTAAGGTATCAACTCATGAGGATGAATAAATAACTACAGGCATGATATAATAAATATATGCAAAAGTATTGACTGGTAACAACGGAAGTATAATGGAAATATGAGCAAGTGGATTGCTAGTTAATCCAAGCATAGATAAAAGAGATGTGAAAAAATGAAAGGAATATAATTATATGTTGCTAAAGACATACTTGTCCATGATACTAAGAAGCTGTTTCCTCACATCTTGCGCCCTCCTGAGTGAACGTGACTGCACAAAGTTCTCAAAACACCATGGTCCAGAGAAATTCTTTGCTTTCCAAGCTTCATAAACTGCAAGTAGTGTGAGATGATCACCTTCAGGCTGAAAAAACTTGGCTCTTTTCTGATCTGCCTGAGCTTGTTTCTCCCTCGGTCTGTAGAATATGTTTTGTGTTTGTATCATGGCAATTATTGTCAATATTTCATCACTGCAACCAAGATCCACACTTGCTAACAACATTTTCGATAACGGGGGGTCAAGTGGAAATTCTGCCATTTTTCTCCCTAATTTGGTTAATAATCCTTCTTCATCTAGTGCTCCTAAACTATACAACTGCTCCATAGCTGATATCAGTGCTTGTGGAGAAGGCGGATCCATAAAATCAAACAACAACAGGTCATTTATACCCATTGCCTTCATTTGGAGGGTAGTTGTTCCGAGATTGATTCTCTGGATTTCAGGAATGCTGGTAGGTGACATTTCATTTCGGTAAGCACTTTCAGTGTACAGCCTATAACACTTGCCAGGTCCAGTACGTCCAGCTCGACCTGCTCTTTGCTTTGCTGATGCTTGCGAAATCGGAGTTATCACCAATGAATCAAGCCCTTGTTTTGGATTATATACATTCTGCTTTGCAAACCCAGGATCGATAACATAAAATATACCATCAATAGTCAAAGAGGCTTCTGCTATATTTGTAGCCACAACCACCTTCCTCTTGCCAGGAGGTGCCGGATCAAAAATTCTCGACTGCATTTCACTAGGCAAAGCACTATAAACTGGCAATATAATCAGCTCAGGGACATCTTTTCCTAGACCCTTCATCCTTTCATACAAAGACTGACACGCATGGTCAATCTCTTCCTGACCAGTTAAAAATAATAGAATGTCTCCTTCGGGTTCTGTTAAGTGAATCTGAAGCACGGTGATTAAAGCAGCATCTAAATAATCGCTTTCAGGCTGCTTTGCATACAGAATTTCAACAGGAAATATTCTGCCAGGTATGGAAAAAATATTACAGTTGAAGAAGTATCCAGAGAATTTTTCAGCATCTAGCGTAGCAGAAGTCACAATTAATCGCAGATCAGGCCGCCTCTGAACGAGTTGCTTCAGCAATCCAAAAAGCACATCTGTGTGTATAGTTCTCTCATGAGCCTCATCCAGCATAATAACAGAATACTGTGACAAGTTTTCATCTACCAAAATCTCACGAAGCAACATGCCATCAGTCATATACTTTATTACTGTTTCAGGACCCGTGCAATCCTCAAACCTGATCGCATATCCAACTTCTTCTCCTAGCCTGCAACCAAACTCTTCAGCTACCCTCTTAGCAACAGACACTGCAGCCACACGCCTAGGCTGGGTACACCCGATTTTGCCCCTAGTAGTGTAACCTGCCTCAGCCAAGTACTGAGTAACTTGAGTTGTTTTGCCAGACCCCGTCTCACCAATAACAACCAAAACTTGGTTATCATGAACCGCCTGCACAAGCTCTTTCTTCAGCTTGTATATAGGGAGGCTTTGCCTCTGATCCTGAATGGAAAGCTTCGATCTTTGACCAAAAGTCAAGGCCTTTCCATATGCATCCTTCTTCCATTCAGGCATATCATATGCAGATAAGCCAACACCTCTCAGTTCTTGTGCTAAATGCCTTTCACCCGTTTCAGGCATCGGGTCTTCCCAAGGTCTATTAAGATCCTTAGGTATAGAATCTAACATGGTTCTTTGTTGTTGCTCTCTCACTTCTCTCCTCTCCTTGATAAGTGCTGATTGCAAAGCAGCTGCTCTACTTAATGAACCTTCAGGGTTTTTGAATATTTTGACTGGTGACATATCTATTGAGAACCTACTTTGCCCTTGCAAAAAGGCTGGTTCATCTTCGTTTAGTTCCACCTCCAGCTCCTCTTCCGCCACTTCTTCCTGATATAACAACCCATCTCCATCCTCATCAAAATTAGGGAAGTCTTTTATATCCATTACACCTGCAGCTATCAACTGCTTTGCCTCCCACTTTTCAGGTGAACTCATCCTCTTCAATGGCCTCCTTGATCTCACATTTTCATCTTCTTCCACAATCGTAATACCCGAAAGCCCGGTTCTTCTTGTTAGCCCATCATTACCTACACTTGTTGGATTCGCCCTAAATGCTTCATCATCAGCCTTCTTTTTCATAGGCAGCAAATCTTTCCCAGTTTTCTGATCAACATCCCTCATCGCCAAACTCAATTTTTGACCTGAAATAGAAATCACCTTCACATACACTTCTTGATCGCGCTTTATCACTTCTTTTGCATTAGCGACCCGCCTACTAGCAATCTGTGAAACATGCACCAAACCCTCTTTGCCTTTAAAATCCAAAAGCTGAACAAAGCATCCTGTATTTATGACCCTAGACACCCTCCCTTTGTATACCCCATACAACTCAGGCTCATCCAACTGTTTCCTGGGACCTCCTCTTCTGTCATCGTAGTCACTTCTTTCATCGTCGCTTCCCCTGATTTTTTCTCTGCCTCTCCTATCTCTTCTACTGCTAAAATTCCTTCTTCCATCATCATCGTCGTAATTTTTTCCTCTATCTCCTCTGTCCCTGTCTCGCCTACTACTGTAATCTCTATCCCTGTTTTTCCTTTCTTCTCTTTGTTGAATCCTTGCCTTCTCCTCCGCTTCTTTTTCAATCTCCCTTTGCAACTCCTTCACCCTCTCTCTATCATCAGCTTTAGCGAGTGCAAAAAAAGGCTGATTTTTCTTGTCACTCGAGTCAATGGACTTCCAGCTCTTGGACCTGGACGGCAGTATAGCGTGAATGATAGTGAGAAGATTTTTCACGAAATAATCCGGAAGCTCAGCTCCGTTCTCCTTCAACGTTTTGTCAAACTCGTCAACTGCGTCAGATTCGCGACCCAGCTCAGTGATGAACTCAGCCAGAACCTTGTCTGAGACTCCCAGATTTGACTCTAACTCGTTGCAGACCTGGGATACCAGCGAGAGATACTCTAGTTTCTTCAGATCAGGGAGATCTGTAGGCCTAGATGGCATTTTTGGATGTGAGGAAAAAATAGGGTTTTCAATGTGGGGGGGAAAACAATAAGAAAAAAAATTAATGGACAACGAGTATATATAGGCACGTAGGTGGACTTGGATTAGGTGGGCTTGCATCTAATCTTAAACTAATATGAAAATTTTCAAATCAAAATCCAATTTATTTCCAAACAAACATCTTTTTTGTAAGTACATGCAGGTTTCCAAACATCTTATATGTAGTTTCAAAAATGCTACTATAACAAAAAATGTTTTTGTCAAAAAGTACACCAGAGACAAAAAAATAGGAGGCCCACCCTTTGAATTACACAATTACCCCCCTGAATTCAATGCTTACCCCCCCTGAATTCCGGAATTACCCCCGTTTCTTACTTTTTGACAAAAAAAAATTCGGGCTTTCTAGCATTACCCATGTAGTTTTTAAGTGTAATAAATGCTGATTATTTCCAAGCATAAACTTACCGGTTATGCGGATTTCGAAAACTTAAAGGATATGTTATTTTACGTATTGTATAAATTACAAAAAATCATTTTTTGAGGAAAAAGCAGGACATTTAATAGGCAAAACATCACTAACACTACACCAAAACAGGGGATTCCCAACAAGTATAGGTGTTACAAATAATTTCTGTAACACTTTTAAGTGTCACCAACGGCCTATGAGGAATTTCCTGTAACACTTATAAGTGTTACAAACAGAGTAACTGCTAACATTATAAGTGTTACAAACATATTCATTGCTAACACTTATAAGTGTTACAAACACATTCATTGCTAACACTTATAAATGTTGGAACTATAAGATATGGTAACACTTATAAGTGTTACAAACAGAGTAATTGCTAACACTTATAAATGTTGAAACCAAAATATATGGTAACACTTATAAGTGTTACAAACATATTCATTGCTAACATTTATAAATGTTGAAACCATAAGATAAGGTAACACTTATAAGAGTTACAGACATATTCTTTGCTAACACTTATAAATGTTGGAACCATAAGATATGGTAACACTTGTAAGTGTCAGTAACATAATACCAACGCTTGTAAATGTTGTCATACATAAATTGGTAACACTTATCTGCATCACAATACGAAATTAAATTCTTTCCTATTTTTTGCACAACTAATATTAAAATTCTCAAAACAATTGAATATAACATATCTTTAAGATTTTCATATCAGATATATAATTCAACATATCAATTCAATATAAGATTTAGTACACTTCCATGCCTCAAATTCAATAATGTCACATTTCCATAATACTTAAATATGAGCTACATGCACTCGTTACATTCCAAAAACTTTAGAGATAGGACCGTTGTCAAGGTCACACGTGTATGCTTTCTCGTTGCCATTACATTCCAAATTCTGTTTTATTCCTCCTCCACGAGTGCCTACAAAATATAAATATGCACTCATTTTTACCAAAAAAAGAAATAACAAGTTGCAATGGGACCTTTTTCACTGAGGTGATACACATACATCAACAATTAAAAACCAATCCTTACAACAACGTATCCATCAATCAAGTAAATAGCGTAAAGATCACTCATAAATAAATATGATTTTGATGAGTACAAAAATAAATATGAAAACATACAGCTTTGATCATGCTAAGTCTACTATCAATAATGCTTTATGTTTTGCTGAGTTGCAAACTTAGTTTTCAAAACCGAGTTGCAACTCATTTTCGAAAACTGAGTTGCATAACTCAGTTTCCAAAACTAGTCGCAACCAAGGACCCGATAGACATACTCTGACCCATATAGGACATCCATGCTAGTTATATTAATTTCCAGTAAAAGAACATGTGTTCAATAATGATATAAAATACCAAAATGTATAAAGGGGTCCCAAATGCTTTCCTTTTTCCCATGCTGCAAAGCTGCTCCTTGTACCTGCGATTCATATTGCAGAAGCAACATAAACGAGTAATGATTTTTCTTTTTCTTTTATGGTGGTTGCATACTTGTCATAACTAATGTTTAAGCCACTAAGCTAGATGTAAGCCTCAATATGGTAATAATAAGTAAGCGCATAACGCATCAAGCAATTGAATAATATCATATAAAAAACATATAGATTTTCAATCGTATTCAACTGTAGATGAAAATACTAATTATAGTTGTATTCAACAGTAGAATATATTACCTGAAGAGCAGAGATCCCAGCTCCGAATACAAAGTCAGATGGAAAATCACTCTTCTTTATTCCAAAAGAAGCAGCGGCAGCAGCAAGTAAAGTATATAATACTGCAGAGAACAGAAGAAAGCTGAGGAAGTAGCTCTTTTCATTATTCATTCTCGATAATGTAATGTATGATAAATATAATTTTGGTTGAAATAATACTGCTTTCAATATACATGCAGAAGTGGACAAATATTTTACATGCAAAAATTTACATGACCATATATTTACATAACAAACTAAAGCATTATAAATTTCTTTACCTCCCTTTAGTTGTTTTCTCAAAGTCATGTAAAGCCATGCAACAACTACACATGAAACAAAAAAAATTCTTAGGAAGATCAACAGTCCCTTTAGTTGTACAAGTAAAAAACTGAGTGCACAATCCGGCACCAAGACACAAGTATGCTCACACAGCAAACTCAAGGTTAGAATTTAAAGATGGGTAAAGAACCAGGTCCAACAAAATTTTGCACACACAAAACAAAACTGAACTAAACTAAACTAAACTAGGATGCACAGCTAAAATGACCAGATAGGCCCAAGTGCAAGTTCAAGTTGAGATGAAGAAGGTGCGAATATGTATAGGCCAATCAAAATACATGTACTAGAGCAAGTGAAGATCAACAGTCCAATGAACAGGGTACGACGAGGACAGACAATATATAACGAGGAACAAGATGCAAGCATTGATACCAAAAACGATCCAGGTGCCTTGTCATTGATATAAAAGGGTACTCAAAATCCACATCAATAGAAAAGAGGGCTTGCATTGAATTGTGTCTTAAACTAACGAAACACGAATGAAATGTAAGGATATTACATAAAGTAATTCAACATACCTTCGTGCAAAACCCTCACTGCCTCGTTACCGTACAAACAATGAAGCAAAATTTTCCATAAATGGACATGTCATCATCATCAACATGAAAGATAAGGATGAACGATTATTGCACCATGTTTTCATGGTTTTCAAGCTTACAATTTTCTTAGCCATATAAATTTCTAATGATATAATTGACAATGAAACAAGTTGAAGGCACATACTGACAGATCTACAACAATGATGCTGGATCAGTAAAAGCATGCTTACTTGTTGCTTAAGTGGTGATGGAGCAACTATCACATTCAGCACCTTCCTTTTACAATTCAAGGTAAGAGTATGAATTGTGTATTCAAGCACAATAAACGTTATTTTTAATTTTAAAAATACAAAGTATGATCTACAATTTAGTTAACTGTTTTCTATGTTTTGAATTTTCTGATGTTTGTCTCATGAAATATATGATCAAAGATGCACAAAGAACAACAATATAAAGGTCAGTGTAGAAGTTAGTTATGAAAATATTGTTAGCTACCCATAACGTTGACTACTTGTATATGCTAAATGAATAGAAAATATGTTGATGCATATGAACTGCATATAAATATTATTAGGAATTAACTAAGTTGGAGTTGATGAAACTGTTTTTGTACAAACTACTGTAACAACTAAAGAGGAAGGTCCAAATTTTCTAGTCTTTGATGTTATGTTTGAAGAAACAGAAATGGATATCTTATGAGCCAATCGAATAATGCTACTTTAGCAAAGCAACTCGACCATCACTTGGGATTTACGCCGTCTACACTGAAGGAGAACTCAAAAAACAGATAAGCAAAATAGATATTTTAGCGAGGTTAATCTTCAGTTGTCTGGAATATAGTGTCATGCCACCATCACTAAGTGATAGGACATGGTAATGATGTGTTATGTAGCATGGGTTGTCATTAAGCAAACCAAGTTTACCTGACATTGGTTGAGAGATATACTGACATCGGTTGACAGATTGGTAGAGAGATGTATGTTTACCTGCCTGACGCTTTAATTGTAAACCAAATACTCACTCCAGTTTCAACAAGTCATCACAACACCCTCTTCATCATCAAAATAGCTTTCATTATCACTAGAAAACTCAACAAGTCCACCATGAACAGAGAAGCTTCCAGAACCGCGCCCTTTCAGGCAACTATTAAATTAGTTAAAAATTAAATATGAATAAAGAAAACATTGTTGAAACTTGTATAAGTGGTTGATAGTAAGTCAGTGCGGCTGTGTGACAGAAATATTATTCGAGCTAAAACTAACTGAATCCAGGCTGTCCTTTGAACTATTTTGTGTGTACATAATAGTAAATCTTTAGTTCAGTGTCTCTTTATTTTGGTTTTATGAAGCCATTTATTTGTGCATTGCTCTTTAGCAAAAAATTAAGCTTAGTTTGAACCATATAGTAAATAGCATCATTATCAAATTTCTTGCTAGCTATTAAATGTTCCATCTTCAATTATTGAATAAACTTAAAGAACGACATATGGTATTAAATGCATTGGGACTGATCCGCTCTTGTTTGTTGTGTGCATTTGTTTTGCCATTCACATTTGTGTTTTCACAAAAAAAAATTAATAAAAAAATAATGAAAATAATCAAATTGGCTGTGTTTCTGTTTTCATTTTGTGCACTTTAGTTCATAATTGTTCCACTTTAGTTAAGAGTTCTGCGTGAATAAACTCCAAAAAAAATTGCATTTTACATTTGAACTACATTGCTTCTTAGAAGATGATGCATTTACATTGCATGGATTCTTACCCATCTGCACATTTATATTTTTGTGTGCACTTCGCTTTTTAGCATTTCAAACATATTGCATCCCTCTCCATACTGTTCATTTCATTTTCTTGTTCTCATTGTTTTGAATTTCAGACATAACGCCTAAAATTATAAGAGCAAAGAATTTGACTGCAAATTTAAAATTATATGTTTAAGTTTTACATTCTAAGTTTTAACATTTAACCATTATTTAGGATTTTGAATTAAAAAAAAATCAATATTGAGTGGAGATAAACTTCGATATTAAGTGGAAATCAATTCTGATGTAAAAAGTTTAAACTTTGAATCAAAATTTGATTTGAAGTGAACCTTGGGTTTAGCGTTAGATCTAAACTAAAAATATTAAATTATTAAAATGTGACATATAATGGACCAACAGTGAATTCAGCAATTATTCCATTCAGTCTCCCCTGATTTGCTTAGTTTATCATACCATTTTACATATGGAGTGCCAAAGAAACCAGCAGTACTTTAATTTTCCATGATAGGTTATATTGAACTCATGAACAATATTGATGCAGTTAAGTATTCATTACCAATTTTTTTTCCCTAATTAATATGGTAAATGTAGCACTCACTTAGATTTTATTTACTTCAGCTATTTGCTAACTAAAGGGAACCTATCTTTGAACCGTATACAGTGGCTAAGGCATGCTAGTGTTGGTAATCAGTTCTCCATTTTCATGGCAGTGTAATACTAACCATCAAACCCACTAAGACCAAACACTGCCAAAACAAACAGCGTCTTCCTCCATCCACAGTCTCAACCGAGCTACAACAGAGCCACATAACCATCATTTCTAACTTAAATCACTGTTCATAACTTCTCCTCCTTCAACTTGCACACACGCTCCAGACCCTCATCTGCCATTAATTGCTCACCCTGGCTTCATTAACCTGCTGGCAATCCGTGACCAGACAATCACATCATATATAACTACATCACCACTTATACATCAAAAACCTGCGCGACACCCAAATCACAGCTCAAAACATCCATATCGATACTTTATTTCCCCAAACACAATTCTGTCTGCTGATAATTCCACTACCAGTTCTTAACAAACAACTAGCTACCCTTCACCAGACCCAAAAAACACTTCTTCAACCTGCTCGAACTACAACACACATCTATAACCTGCTTCACCCCATCTGCAATGCTACTTCCTACCATCAAAATCTGCTGCTTAACAAAGCCTATACAAATACCTAATGATTCCTCCTCAAGCATACCTCAAACACTTCTTCCACATCCCTATTGTCTATAAATTAGATTGCAACTGTTGGATACCACCAAAAAGCGATTTCCAAACTGCGATTTGTGAACCACAGCCTTATTTTTATTTTGGTTTTTGACTTATTTTATTTCGTTTTATTTGGGGAAAACAGGCGATTAGTTATCTGGAAAATATTTTAGTTATCTGAAAGCAGACGTTGAATTTAGCTTCAAGGTAGCATAAGCTACTGGATCATAGAAAATCTGGTTAGCATATCAAAATACAATAAATGTCCTCGGTACAAGAACATTTTGTAATTCTTTTTTTCATATGTGCATATGTAATGCAAATATTTTCGCTTCAGGTGGATAACAACGAACAAGTAAGTTATAGCAATAAAAAACAAACATGATTATTCAATGAAGTGAAACTGTATGTTAAGAATTGGGATACACAACTCTTATACAGATTCGATTCACGAAAAACAACAAAACGACTGATGGAATGTTATGCCATAAGCCGAAAAGAATAGGTTCACAATTCCAGAATCATACTACACCAAATGCGTAAGATTGGAATGAAAGAATAAAACCTGATCGGATTTAAAGCAGTTTAAAGGTGGCGACAGTCGAACTGTGGGGAGGTGGTGGTTGATCTAAGGGGATGCGACAGCCGATCGGAAGGAGGCGGTTGATTGGAACTTAAACTTTTGTAAAACTGTTAAAATAGGCTTTTTTTTCTAATAAAGCAGTGCTTAACAGTTCATACCTGTATATCACTTATGCATGTTTGAAGTGGCAGATATTTTTTCTTTACATTATTGAATATACATGTCTGTAAGTTCGTTCTCTGAACTACATTTCGCTGACAATATATTTTATGGTCATGAATTTGTGTCATCGAAAAAAATATTCATTTACTACAAATATGTGCACTGCTTTCATTTGGTTTGTTTACAAAGCTGTCCGGAGTTGGGAAGTTCAATTTTGGTGGATTTGTTCCACAAATCAGTTCTTCCCTGTTAGTTTTAAATCCAAATCTAATGGAAATCTGAATAATTGATATTTACGTCAGTTTTAGAGGAATATTATATTCTGCCTTTTCATTTCTAAAGCAAAACCAGGCATATGCTTCAGGTTATATAGCCAGTTTAGAATTTAGATGATATATAATAAACAAAATATAATCTACCGTACTTTGTAGGGTTTAAATTTGGGAGGTTGGGTTGATGTATAGTATACCTCATAAGTCATAATCTAGATAAGTAAGGGTTGATATTACCTCACTTGGCTTTGGGGACTCTAGTTGCATCCTGCTGGTTGCCTGTGCTTCCATGGATGATGCTAAGCCAAGTTCTTGGTAAATTATAAGGATCGCTTATGAGCATTGAGATACACAATTGTTTATAAGACTAGGATGTTCATATGACCAAAACAAGTTGATAATTACATCCATCCTATTAGATATACAATATGTATGTGTTTATGATAGATTCAATTCGATACATTAATAGCATATTCTTAGTTTTAAGTTGATTTATATGTAATATTAAGTTTAATTGGATTTCCATTCTTTCAATTACTTCTATATTCTATTAAATTAGGATATAATTTTTTACTAAAATCCGATTGAAAATAAATTTTAATAAATAATTTTATATTTTAAATTGAATATTTTAACAGTCGGTTTTCCCACCGTTGTACGGTAATACTAGTAGCAAATTATTCAAAAAATTATTGTTAAATATTCAATAGAAAAATATGAACAAATCATGCAATACGTCCGTAAAGCATTACCCTTCCAATTAATTGAAATCTCACTGACAAAACATTAGACAACTATAAGTGGGCATTAAATAAAAACTTGAAGCAGCTTGACAAACATTGAGATTTTATAAGTTATTATTTTCCTTTTAAGTTGCAGCAACTTACTAAATGTTGAAACTTTTCCCATGTTATATACCACAACACAAGACATTGTTCTTGGTCAGCAGACTCATACTTATTGCCTACGAATGCTACAATTAGCTATATGTTGCTGAATATATGCACATGTCTGTATCATGGTGAATAGGAAAAATAATTGAGTACCTCGTGTTTTCAAAGCCTGGTTGTAATCTAAAATAAAACAGACATAAAAAACAGGTGGACAATGGATGTCGATATTAAGCAATGTATGCATATTCCAGAAACACCGAGCCGATGTTCATAGGTTTTAACAGTTACTAAAATCAAAGATCCATTCGCAGATCACTACTGACTTTGTATTGGCGCACTCAAGTTACTTGAAAACAAAAGATTTTCGATGGAATTTATGGTTATGTACACCGATCTAGCTATCGTATAATGTGTACTTTTGTAAGTCTATGACTAGATGTTCTTGAAAACTTCCAATTATATAAAAATTAGAAATAGTTTTTATTTTTATTTTGTTTCGTTTGAATCTAATAGGCAGATTAAATTTTAATAATCAAATTACTCTTAATTATCAAATTAAAAATCCTAATTTAAATTGGCAAAATTAGGGTTTAGGGAAATCAAAAATGAAAAGAAATCAGCACCTTATCAACTGAAAGATGAGCAAGATACAACTGCTTCCTTCTCTTAATTCGCCGCTAATTCAATTTGTGCTCCTAACCTTGCGCATTGTGTTGCCTCTTCTCTTGGTGTTGCGAGAAATGGCCTACAACGAGCACTTCAGCCGCTTGATTGGAGATTAGGATTTCCAACTTCATTCATAGTCCCTAGCCCTTTCGTGATTTGGACGAGAGGAAAACGCATGAAAGAGTGAAAATGTATAGATCTTGATCCCATTGTTCTGAGTTTCATTTTTTGCGGCCAAAAGTAAAAATAAGCGTTAGGTCCAAGTAAACGCAGAACTTAAGCACCAATTACCATTATGTCCCCGCTATTGCCAATAGTACAAGTCTGCTAACACTTATATGCGCTGGGATCCTAATGGAGAGATTAAAAAGAGTTTTTATTTATTTTTAGTAACACTTTTATGCTTAGTGGTGGTTATAAGTGTTACTGTATGCCAACTGGAAAATGTGTTGGCAATCAAAAAATAAAAGTGTTGGTATATTAAGGTTTTGGTGTAGTGTAATAGTACAACATATATATAATAGGCTAATAAAAGCAAATTTGAAAATGAATGCAGCACCTAATGAGTTAGTAATAAAATAATATAGTCAATTCACATGTAAGAAATGAAACACAATAATTCATACTCGGTTAAATTACAAAGATACCCGAGATATTCAATAGCCAAGCATTTTACGTGGGATTCTATACTAGAAAGTGAAACAGTTTTCGATTTCAAATTTAATTGGATTTTGGATTTGATCGCGGAAAGAAGCATATAAACGGCTGAAAATCCTTAAAAAAAATAGAAAGGCCGGCATAAGCATTTAAGAACATACAAACTACAGAAAATCACGGACAAACTACAGAAAGCGAGAGATACACGAGTTTCTTCAGGTCTGTAGCCTCAGATGGCATTTTTGAATGTGAGGAAAAGATTAGCGTTTTTGATATTTGGGGAAAAACAATAACAAAAAAAAATCACGGACAATAAATAAGAGGAACTCAGAGTGAAATAGGAGGAGGAAGGTGGGGAGAAGAAAATACGCGGCTGATTGTTAAGCCGGTTGATTGAGTAATCTCGGAGTTTGATTTGATTTGTTTTTGTGTAAAAGGGGAAGGAACTCGGATTGGATACCAAAGGGGTCGCTTGGAAACCTAGGCCAGTTCAACACGTCCGGGCAAAATGCTCTAATTTCCCAACGAAGCAAAATCGAGCCGTTGTGGTCCGCCGCTTCCGCCATGTCCTATTTCAACAGCCAGATTTTGATCCGTTTAGCTTAATTAATTAATTTAGATTTTTATAAACTTTTAAAATTAAGAACTTATAATTAGATCCGTTTTAGATGTGGTTTTTGCGTTGCGGTCGTATTGAAGTGCTCTACGTAATGGAATTGGTTTGGACTGAATCAGAGTAATTTATAATTTTTCAGTTTATTTATTTATGTATTTATTTGCGTAAATTATTGATACGTATTATTTATTAAAAACAAATAATAAATTAATTAACAAAAAATCTATTAAATTTAAAAACAAAAATAAAAATGAACCGCTTAAATGGTCCGTTTGAACCCGCAAACACATTCTCCGCTAACTAAAATACCCTGTTGAAATACCCCACTATAACACACCACTTCCACTCCATTCAAATGCACCATAAGACGTGGAAAGTTACTAAGGTGTCGTTCGCAGCCAAAAAATGGCACGTTATCATTTGTGTGATGTCGGACGCGTACCACGCCCATCAACGGTCAAAAGAAACGGGGTCTAACGTTAGAAATTGGACCGTTAGCATCCGACGCAACATCACACCGATAAACGAAAGCAAAATCCGATGATATAGCAAAAAGTTGGTTAATATCAGGTCTTGCAGCTCAATGTCACACAAAAGAATACCAAACTACTCTGATAAAACAAGGTGGTGCCAACAAGTAGGATTTTCATGTCATTTTGTTATTGTATTTCTGTTGTATTTTGTTTTTTTTTATTATTAATGTACTAGTTTTTTTTATATGCAATCATTATTTAATTTTCAAAACAAAAAAATAACTGAAAAACACATTATACAAATACTACGCTCAAATATTTCGTTAATAAAAAATGCATTCTTCGTTCACTAATGTGTCCCGCTCAAATGTCACGCTCAAATACCTCGTTACCGTTCACAAAAAACGCACCCTGATTCTTTCATGTTGTAAATATCATGTTACGTATCGCAGCGTAAATTCCACGCTATCGTTGCGGTGGCTGTGGATGAGTGTTATGTCCACCAACGGTCGGAAGCCCAGATGAGGAACGATAGAAATTGAACCGTTAGTGTCCGACATGTCTGACGCATCTGACGCTAACGTTCCAATTTCTAACGTATCTCCTTCTCCCTCATATAGAACATCTCCCCCTCCTTCTTCCAACTCTCCACACTTTCAACATACCACGCTCAAATACCACGTTCGCAGAAAAAAACATTCCTCGTTCGCATCAAAAAAACGCATTCTCCGTTCACTAACGTGTCACGTTCAAATACCCCTTTCGCGTTTGTAAAAAACGCACCCTTAGATTGCCTTATGAATAGAGTTAAACTAGTACAGCCGTGTTACGGTGAAAAAAACCGACCGTTTGGTTGTATAATTTCTGTAAAAATATCTATTGCAATTTTTTACTAATTTCAGTTAAATCAAAATGATGATACATTCTAATTTTTTCCTTTATAACTTAGAGTTTGAATTTGAAAGTTAATCTTATTCGTATTGAATTTTGAGTTCGGAAATTAAAATTCAAAGATTTGTATTTTATTTTGCAAAACATCGAAATAAATTTTAAATTTGAAACTTGGAATTGAAATTTTGTAAACATTATTTGAATTTTAGATGTTTAAATGGAAAAATATGAATTGAAAAATCCATATTTAAAATCTATTTTTTTTTAATTCAGAATTTATTAGATGACCCATGATGAGGTAAATTACAAGTTAGCGATCAAATTAAAATTGAAATCTTTAATTAGCAAGATGGATAGTTTATTTATGAAAGAGAGGTTTTTTTTTTTTTTTTTTTTTTTTTTTTTTTGGGTTTAGTTACCAAAGGCGTAATCCATAAACAAAGATAAAAGTTAAATGCTATCTTTGTAGAAAGATAGAAGTTATCAATTAGTACAAATATAAATTATGATGAAAAATGGAATTTATACTTGTTTACATGGAGATATTAACAAATATTTGTGCTTGACATATTCGAAGGCAAATATTTATGCTTGACATATTCAAACACAAATGTTTGACCCTATAAACAAATCGTCAAAACATATGATACATCGGTTTCGCTACAAAAATAATAATTTTTTTAACTTAATCATGAAAACGGTATAGAAATACAATAAATTTACTGTAAGATACCATATTTTTAATATTTCAAATATTTGTATAACAATGACATCCAACTATAAAGATCCGGTGGTGATTAGGCTAAATAATTCTAGTGATGTAATTATATTTTAAAGTATAAAATGAAGTGAGGCAAATAAAGTTTGAAAATAGGAGCATCTTCTTAATTTCACCTAAAATTAAGGTCAATTGTTATTAAAAGTAAAATAAAAGAAATTCCATAAACTTGGATTCAAATCAAACATCCAACGGTGCTTCTCAAACACTACATTGTACTTTCAAATTAGGAAAACAAATAAATATTACTCATTTTTAAAAATTGTATAGGGATTATTAGTGATACGCATATGCTAGTAGCAGAGATACAACAATATGTCAGGCGTAAGGTTTGTTTACGTAGGATATTATGGTTGCATATGCATTTGACTTAACATTTAAGTTTGTAAGGATGGAGTGGGAAGGAAACGCACATGATAGTAAAAATTTGTGTTCAATTTTAACTAATAGATACATGATTTTCTTCATCCAAGAATGGGACATTACCATTTAGTTGACTTGAGGTAATGACCTATGGATAGTTGATTCCCTCCCCACTGCAATATTAGATGTCATATTCTAGATTTCAATAAAAACATAAAATCAACAAAAGATTAAAAAATAAATTTTCAACCATTATTATTGTTTACACACTGCACCAAAGTTAACAAGTGTGAATCCATGTTCATCCACTGTACAGCACGATGGTTGTCCGCCCATTTACATAGAAATAGAGGGATGTCAAATTCTTTATACTCAAGTTTCCAAATATCCCTATAATATGACAATGTCACATTTACTTGCTTATTATCTTTAGCACTAGCAAACTCCCTTGAAGATGTCACAACACTAACTCCGCTATTTGGCATTTTGCTCTTCTCATCTTGGCGCTTAGTATAAAAGACAAATCCATTAATATCATATCATTTATAAGATTTGACTTGAGGTCGTGGCCCATACACCAACCATTTTATTGTATCAGAAATATTATGATTTGTTTGAGATAGTTGTTTCATTACCTTGGTTTTAAACCATGAAACGAAGGAGAGGTTATGTTCAATTGTCAACCACCTTTCATTTTTTGAAGGGTTCTCAGATTTTAGAATTGTCATGTGCTCCTTCAAGTAAGGATTGACCTCAGTAAGATGTTGCAAAACAAGTAGCTCTGCTTTGTGAATCATTTCATCAACAATTGAAGTCGATTTAACCCAATTGTGCCTTGATCATCAAGTCGTCCTTCATGCCGAGACTTGCAAAGTCCAATGGGTTCAACACCCGGTAAGTACTGAGTAACAAATTCAGTAACCTCCCCGACTGCAGTACCTTCTGCGATACTAGCTTCGGGTCTATATTTATTCTTCATTTTCCTTTTTAAAGTTCTTATATGTATTTCAAAATGATACATGTATCTCATAAACACAGGACTACAAATCTTGATTTCTCTTACCAAATGAACAAACAAATGCGCCATAATATCAAAAAATGAAGGGGGAAATACATCTCAAATTGACATAAGGTAATGATAATTTCAGCTTGTTGGCCATCTAACATATCAAGATCAATCACCTTGCCACAAATTACATTAAAAAAGATGCAAAGCTTTGTAATAACATGTATAACGTGTTTAGGCAATATACCTTGAATTGCAACATGTAACAAATGTTTCATCAACATATGACAATCATGAGAGTTCATTTCGGTCAATTTCAAATCCTTCATTGATACACGACTGCTAATGTTTGAAGAATAACCTGTCGGAACCTTGACACCACGAAGACACTCACATAAACTAGTTTTCTCTTTTTTGGACAATGTGTAACACACATGAGGAAAATAGGTACGCTTACCCTTCTCCACTGGTACTAAATCTTTCTGAATACCCATTTTATCATATCTTGCATAGATTTATCACTGTCCTTTGTCTTACTAGGTATATTCATGAGTGTACCAATGATACTGTCACAGACATTTTTTTCTGTATACATTACATTTAGACAATGCCTAACATGTAAATGTCTCCAATATGGAAGTTCCCAAAATAAAGATTTCTTCTTCTACAAGAGGAAAAGTTTTACCAAGTGCATTTTCAATATTGACCCATTCATAAACTACATTTTCTGTTAATGGAAAACGAGCAACTCCACTCTCTATCTCCCCATTGAAAGGCGTCTTCTTCTTATGATAAGGATGGTTGAGAGGGAGAAATCTACGGTGATTCATATACGCATTTTTCTTACAAAAATGCAAGCGCTCAACAACCATATCGTCTTGATAAATTGGCATGCTTTGGCACCTTTTGCACTATAGCCAGACAAGTTACCATATAAAGGAAAATCGTTTATGGTACAAAAAGTCGTGATGCGTAATGTGAAATCAGTTTTGGTATATGCATCAAACACACGTACACCTTTATCCCATAAAAGTTTTAGATCATCGACAAGAGGAGTTAGGTAAACATCAATGTCATTTCCTGATTGTTTTGTCCCAAGATTAGAAGACATAACATGATGTATTTGCGCTTCATACTTAAACGAGGTGGATGATTGTAAATCACCAAAAGAACCGGCTAAGCACTATGTTGACTACTAAGATTTCCAAATGGGTTTATGCTATCTGTGCAAAGACCAAGTCTGAGATTCCTATTTTCTTCACAAAATTTAGGATACATTGTATCAATGTTTCTCCACTGTGGAAAATCCGCTAGATGCCTTAATAACCCATCATCTTTCCTCACATCTGCATGTCATCTCAAGTTTTTTGTGTTTTCTTTATTTGCAAATAAACGTTTAAACCTTGGTATAATGGGCAAATACCATAATCCCTTGTCGGAGGCCCTTTTTTATTTGAGTCATTGTGAACATTCCCTCGCATCTTGTAACGGGATAATCCACATTTAGGACACTCATGCATGATTTCATATTCATTTCAATACAATATACAATCATTTGAACATGCGCGTCTATCTTTTTGTATCCTATACCAATTGGGCACAAAATTTTCTTTGCTTCATAGTTAGACTAGGAAGCTCGTTACCTTCCGAAAGCATTTCTTTCAAAAGTTCCAACAGTGATGTAAAACTTGTATCACTCCACCCGTGTTTTGCTTTAAAATTGAATATCTTGAGCACAGCAGATAATATCGTGAACTTAGCACAACCAGAAAATAATGGCTTTTAGCATCGGTTAATATTCTTTCATAAATTTCTGGATCTTTCATCAAATATTCTTCAATATCCCGAAACATCTCATGAACATAATCATTTTCATCATTCACCTCGTTATTCACGTTATCTCCTTGATCATTCTCATCAATCGCATGATCGCTAGAACGAGTTCTGCTAAGTACGCTTTCACCATGCCATACTCACCATGTATAATTATCTTTAAACCCATTACGAATTATGTGATCCTTAACATGTTCTATATTACACAATCTCCTCTTATTATTGCAACGTCTACAAGGACAACAAATAGTATCTTCAGTTATTCTTAATTGAGCATTCAACACAAAAACTGATAAACTCTTCCATTTTGTGTAAAAAACTCATTTTTGTTATGTTTCAAGTTGTACATCCAAGTACGATCCATGTGCAATTGCTAGAGAGACAGCACAAAAAACAATAAAGAAAATAGAATCATAACTGATGAACTCTTGAGTTGAATACTTCAAAAAAAAATAACAAGATGCTATGTTTGTGCATGGAAGTTTTCTTGCTTTTCAATCTCAGCCTACCCATCCTGACTTAGACTATGATTGCGTTCACGGACATTGTATTAAAGGTTGTGGCATTTATGGGCAAAAATTTAGTTAGACGTTGGATTGAAAGTATTGTGTAATGTAAATAGTTTTTTATGAACAATTTAGAGTCTTCAACGTAAGCATTACACCACTTGTAAACTCTCTAAGGGACTAAACATACAAAATAAACCATTTTTTAACAAACCTATGGACAACCCTCACAAGGTACCTACCCACTTTTCACAATCCCCCTCATTGCAAGTCGATGTTCCACTCATGCAAGATCCATAACACATCTATAGTTGTTGTATCAAACCCAATCGCTCCACTCATCCAAACCACTCTCGTCGAACCATCGTTGCCATTTATTCCAATTTGACTTGTTAACCATTCCAACTTCAAGCTCTTTATATTTTTTCCATCTAAAAGAACTTCACCTAGAGTAGGATCATAGAATCGTTCCATGAGAGGAATTATACTACTTTTCCAGAACCATTTATTCCAACAAGAGCTACAGTTTTTCTAGTTGAAACAGTCAGATAAAACCCACTAAGAATAGGGATTTTTGGTTGGGATAGATAGCTAAAATATTCGTTTTGAAATCCTATATTCCCTTGCACTGAAAGTAAGGTGTTGTCATCCTGGTTGACATTGTATGTTGAACGACTTATCATGTCATAAAATCCATAAGCAGCAATTCTACTTTGCTTAAATGAATAGAAATTTGTAGTTGTTGTATTTAATCCTAGTCTGCTTAAAATGACAACAAACAGTGTCGTTATTATTTCACCACTGCTGGCCTTCTCATGTAAAATTAGAATCCTTCCAACCCAAAGTTGCAGAGCATAAGAACATTTAGTAAGTCCATATGTGAAACCAAGTCCAAGACCTTGAATAAGGCATATCAATATTCCATATCTCAACGTAGCTTTTTTTTAAAAAATTGTATACAATCAATAATCAAATTTAACCCACACCACTGACATTAACAAACAAGCTATAACAATCCCTACTCCTAACTTTTGTTGTTGCTTGTAAACAAAAGAATCTGCATAATCAATCAGAAACTATACCCTACTTTAACAATCTAGGAAACTAATATAAATCAACAGGTAACGTCATCATATAAACTTTCGAATTCACCCTCCATTACTTCATTTGTATGCGAACGACCCATATCTATAAAGGAAACTACGCCATTTCTATACAGAGGACAAGGAACTGAGCCAGGTGGCTTTGATTTGGAAGTGTTATTGCTCGTTGAATAGAGATACAAAGCACACTTTACACATAGTTCATGCATGCATCCTGCAGTAGCAACAAAGCAGGCATTTCCCAGAAAAACAGCACAAAGATCATTGTCGTCTAAACAGGATGTTAAAGATTGCAAGTTGCACTCCCTTGCTATATTCAAAATATTCATAAGTGTGTTATGTAATTCGAACGGAGAAATGCTTGAATCCTGTAGTCATAACGCGGCGACAGTAAAGGCACAAGATAAGGATGTCTCTAATGTTTTACAATGTCAACTGGTAGCCATCCATTGCATTTCATGGTTAATCTACAAGAGCCTTTAGCAGTAAGCAACTGACAACATTTAATATTCCCTCCAAATGCCGCAAAATGCAAAGCACTGCTTCCTGATCCAATCATTTTAGTTATGGATGACCCATAATGATAAGTCATTGCAGGGCATTTGCTTGAAGATCGAGCAAAAGTTGCATACGATCAGAATGACCATATAACGCTTCCAAATGTAAAACTTTTACACCACTATCACCACCTTTATTCATGAACCTTGAAAGTGAAACACGATTGTTTTTAAGTCCAGAGAAGACAATAGAGCCTTTCGTATTATACATGTTTGAATTTTCACTAGGAGCAAAATCAGCTAGCAATAATCTAATGCATCTGACGTGTCCACCTGCGGCTACAAAGTGAAGTGCTATTTTTCTGCTAAGGTACTCCAATTTTGTCACGATATCATTAAAAATCATCAGAGTTTGTACAACCTTCCATTTGCGTTTATGACGGGCTTGCATCAATGCGGTATGTCCATAATGATTCCTGGAATTTACATTTGCTCCTTTCTCTAGCAACAACATCACCATCTCAGTATGACCTTTAGAAGCAGCAAGATGAAGGGGAGAATTCATAGCAGCGAATAAAGAGTAAGCAACAATATGACTATCATGCTTCAGCAAATACTTAACCTCTACCAAATCACCTTCCCTTGCTGCAGATGCTAACCTCTCTCTTATGCTTGGACCTTGTTCTACGGATATCTTTTCCCCTGCTTTACAGTAAACTTATTATCTATTTCAACAAGATAATTGTGTATCCTCTTATTTCGCAACAGTTTCAGACACTAAAAGATCTAACTACTAAGTCCCATAGTAATTGCTCCATAGACCAATTACATATCTGCATGTAGGATATATGAGATTAAGTTTAACCCAAATTATGTTGTTTCACCTCCTTGTCACATTTGACTTTCCTTCGCATGTTAATTTCTCCCAGCAAAAAGTATGGTCTTGGAACATAAATCATTCGATTCATATGTTCCAGTTTTGAATTTTACTACCTAGGACGATGGTAGTGCTGCATTTGTAGGGGATGGACTCATTTTCATTTTTGGTCTCAGCGTAGCTTAAAGTGATGTAGCATAAGAATACTTCGCTAGTGTTTCATTGGTGAAAGCATACAATGTCCTAATGTAAAAAATTCCATGTTCTGCTATGCTAGCTACTTCTGCATAAGCATCTTGAATATTTTCAGCAACTCTATGGAGAAATATATTTGAAATTCGTCATGCAGCAACAATGAAAGGACCGGTTGCTAAAGTCAAAAGTGCAATTTGCCAACAATTGATCAGTCCAATGATGAGACCACTGAAAAAGGTTGCTATGTTATGAATATAGTTGATGGCTTTCTCACTAAGAGTAAATTGAATGTGACGACCCAAACTTTCTTGATACAAGATTTATAAATTCCAAATCATATTTTCATTGTCAGTTGGGTTAAAGAAGACCGATACTACATATGGAATTTAAGAGGCTTTGCCGTTATTCCATTTATATTATTGGTCAGATACAGAAATTTATAGCGATTATATATTGATTTGATTTCTGTGAAGATTCCATAATTTATGGAAGATGATTTTAGGTTTATCGTGAACTATGTTTTAAATGACATTAGTTCTTTAACCCAGTTAAAGATAAGGTTAATTTCTTAAATTTAAATAATCATTGAATAATGATTTGTGTGATATTTAAAACCAAATTGGGTTTTAATAAATCTTTAAAGAAAGATTTAAGTATAAAGTAAAGAATTTATCTTTGATATAATAATGCGAATATCTATTAGAAGAATATTCTGAATTGGAATGAGACGTTGGGTGTGCTTTTATAGTACTTGATTTTTATTATAAAATACGCGAGTTATTCGGAAAGACCGGGTTTAACCCATTCCGAATAATTACTACGACGATGAAGAGTCAAAGATGAAGACGGTGTTTGAAGACCGACGATCTTCACATCGAATGGATGTGTTGCTACAAAGACCCTTGATGGGAGTAGCTACCTTGAAGGGGCTTCAGTGGTGGCCGTCCGGACTATCGTTGATTGTTCGGATTTGGTTTTCGCTCAGACCCAGAGCATAAGCTAGTAAATGGATGCGTGTCTGACATTGGATTTTGTTCCATGTGAATTAAATCAATTTCTGTTAATGTATGTCTGTTTGGTGGTGGAGGATTTATTCTCTACTTAACACCCTGGTATATATTAATAGTGATTGATCGCATGGCGTGAATTGTCAATGTGGCACGCCAAGATGCAATTGATCAAGGCTTTTGTTGAAAAGCAGGGCCTTGTGGGATGATCAAAGTATAGCCTATTACGGCATAGCTTTGTGTTTATCGTGACTTCGCGAGCCTCACACCCTGGTATGAGTCAAAAACGGGATATGGACCGTAGGGAGTGCACACGTTTCTTTCTAGCTAGTGGTAGTGTCAGTGCTTAAAATGGCTGACATTTTACTAATGTGGATGATGGATTTTGAGGCGCCCCGGATTTTTTTTATAGGCCGTTAGTGGTCATACTATAGGTTCAAAGGAACCGGGAAACGTGTGTTCAGGCATAACCAGTCCACTGCCGATAGGCGGGGACTGGCCCTACCGCTCCAAGGGTTCACTGAGGGGATCCTGAGGCATTTGCTAGAGTGTCTCGAATCGGAGAGGAGCTTGCCCCTAGCCTCGACTCATGATGGAAATCCAATTTCCAATACGACCTTGCGGTTTTGATTGTATAACTAGTATGGCGACATAGTAGGATGGGTACTATGCCGTTTATGATTGATACATTATGATTGAAATATTTATTATATATATACCCACATATATACACACTAATATTAAATCTATTTTATCGTATCAAGCATCTTTTGACCGTTATAAGGTAAAACTCTATCCTCTGGTTTGCGTTGCATTGTTTGATGGGACTTGAGTCTTATAATGGTTTCATTTTTCTAAAAAGAATTGCGTTGTTTAACGATTTACTTTAATTTATGCACTGGCAATCCAATGGAGTAAACCCGTTCCACGTCAGCGGCGTGGTCCTGTGATTAGCCTTATTAGATAAGTTTAGTTAAGATTTCTCATACCAGTCCCATGACTGACCTGTAGTTTGTTTCACTGGCAAACTCGGGTGCCCATATTTTCCACACGGGCAGTCGAGTAGCTTTTGCAGGTATATTTACAGGATCCTGGTTTACAGCTGAAGCAGTATTCGGAAAGCTCTGTATCCGCGTATTCCTTTCAGTTGTATATTTGTATTATTTTTCCGCTGCTAATTAAATGTAATTTAAATCTCTGATATTATGGTATTTCTATTGTGTAATTAAGTATTCATACTCTGTTATATTCTTGTACTTTGATGTAATTGTTGTAATCAGCAATAAAATGTTACTCAGTTTGTGTTCTGATGTGTATTGTTCTCAAAGCAATCCAGGCTTTCCTTTACTGGGAAGTTTGGGTCGTCACATTGAATGAGCAACACATTGCTCAAAACTTGACTAACTATATCTCCATTGTTACCATATGTGTCGAAGAAACTCATATCCTGATTCAGCAATACTTGAACATATTTTGATCGAATCACTGTTGTTTGTCGTTCTCCAGTAAGAATCCAACAAGAAACCTCTATCCAGCTAGCAAGAAAAAGGCCAAATGCTATGCAGATTATGTACAACGCATGCTTCTTGAACTTGTGAAAAAACTCTGCATTATCTTCACCCACGATGACTATTTTGCTATAGTAAATTATATTTGAATTTCTAATGTGTAGGCTAATTGAACAAGGAAGAATGAATATTAATAATCTCCGTGCTAAATTATTCCATCTCCATTTTTTACCTTTATTTATCTTTGTTCCCTACTTATATTACATGTCAATTCTCAGTAATTTTGGTTTCATTGTTTTAGATTCTAATGCGAGTTATCTTGCGAGTTTTACAAAAATGGCAAATTACTTCTTTAACGTCCGACAAATTACATATCATAGTAATATTTTGCTAAAAGGCGGCAGAAACAACAAATTAAAGAATAAGGAATATTGGCTCATTACCTAATAGTAAATCCAGAATCAGAATCAAAGTCAGAATCAAAATTCAAAAAACGGAATTGGAGAGTAAATCAAAATCCAAACAATAAACCTATAAGCATTGGATAAATCCATAAGCGTTGGATAAATCTTTAAGGAATTAACGAATACGGGATATTAGATATTTGAGAATACCTAAATTTCAGCAAATGCCTGATTATGACCAAAGGAAATGGAAATTGATTGAATCTAGGGTTTAAAATTTTCCACGATAATTTTAAAAAAGTGCGCGAAAGTGATTTCTTTTCCCTCCATGCGCGAAATTAATTTTAAAATTTTCCACGAAGGAAATGGAGAATATATTTTTTTGCCAGGGGATTTTTGAGAGAAGTACTTTGTTGTGTCCATTTTAAAAAGAGGAGACGCAAATTCTACTCCATTATACCGCCTATTTGCATCACATTATTCAGTGAACAGACGCAAATTGCAATAATTAATTTCCATCCCTACCTTACTACGTTTATTATTTGACAACAATGGATGCAAATAGGAATATAATATTTATTTTCCCTTATTTGCGTCAGTTGTGGGTTAGAAAGAGATGTAGATTGTACTATTTGCATATGGTGTTTATACAACAGATGCAAATGAGGAGATGCAAAAGACAAATTTTGTACTAGTGATGCCGGATTCATTCCAGTGTTTCCTTGTTGGTTAAGATCAAATCTTGTCATTGAATTATCGATATCAGGCACCATGTTTCTTAAAAGATAACCGAGGTTCATCTTATTTAATGGCGCACCCAATTGGTTCTCAACTTCATTTAGTGTGAGGCTATACAGCGACCCCTGCCTACTTATGCTTTCTCCACTGTTTCCCATTGGTTGAGTCTACATTCACAACTATTGAGTAAGACTAATTAGATGTGTGTTTCTTCAAGCTATATGATTTCAAACCTAAATATGGAAGAAAAATGAGACTAATTTATTTACAATAAATAACTGGATGTTTAATTTGATATGGCACTACAACATGCTCACATTAAACCTGATAGTTGAGCTAGAGGGGATGAAGCAGGCATATACAACAAAAGCAGATAAATATGACAACAAGACAAGAAGGTTTAAAGAAAATAAGTTCACAGAATCTTTGATGACACTATTTTTACTAAAACAGGATGGATAGAATCCCAGACTACTTAGTAACATTATCCGATGAGTCATAATAGTATTTATTTTTAGATTAACAACACGTCATATTTCATGGTTAGTATATTAAGTTTGGAGAAAAAGTGCCTTTGGGAAAGAAGAGATTTAAAATTACAAATATCATTGTTGCTGCATTGCATGGAGCTGAGCTTAAGTTTGTGTGTGTGTGCATATATATATTGATTTTCTTAGGTTCATCAAGAAAAGATACCATGCTTTATTTTATTTTATTTTAAATGCTTTGGTCATCAGTACGCCGAAATACAAGGGTAAGAAGATCTCATTTATATGTTATTGTCCATTTTATAAATTCATAGTAGATATTATGTTCTGTTACCTACTGTAAAATCTAAAAACAATTCTAAAATGTTATGGATACCCATTTCCACAATAGACATCCATAATTTCATAGTTATTATATTTACTAGTTCTTATACATAAGTCGCCTTCGAAATCTGAATAGCTTTGTAACACCCCACACTTTTCCAAGCTCGAATTTCAACAAAATTAAAACTCAAACCCATCCAAGGACGGAGAGTATAAATCTGGTACTTACAATTAATGAGCATGAGCATAGTCAGAGTAAAATAAAACCAACTCGCAGCGGAAATGAAGTAAGATAACAAATACCGACTAAGGCGACTACCTTAGGACATATCACCACATCGATACCGAGCATGAGAGAATTAGAGAATGAGAACCAAAACCAACTTGAACACTTGCTAAGACTTGTCTTCCCCGAGGTAAACCTAAGAGTTGTTATGAGGAAGGAGGTCAGAACAATAAGTCCTAGTGAGTAGAAAATGAATAACACTGTCTACAATGTGCAAATGTACTCCGTTTGGTCAAAACCAAAACATATGTCTAACCAGACTAGTAATTCTAACCTAACCTTGTAGATATTTACACATTGCGATTAACCATTAGACCCAAGGTAAACATAATGATATTGCAATACTGAGACAGAACGTTTACGCATAAGTATGAAGCCTTTAAACCACCATTAACTAATTAAGAGGCGGGAAACTAACTTCTTGCTATCACATAAGGAGGGTACTTATTTTGTATATAGCCACTTAAGACCTCACTACCAGTGTAAGGTAAAGGTGGATCATTTCGATCACTTAATACCTAAGGCGGACCTTTTGGTCACTTAATACCTTATACGAAGGTTTATTCTACCCTAATATAAATTAGAGGACACTGGCTACTAAGTCATGCTTATTTAAGGCTTCCGTCATTCACACATATAACCATGCTCTGCATAAGACGAGATATAGTAAGCAGTCATTTATTACCCATAGGATAGGTAGACGACATCTCACCATTTATGACCTTCCCTTGATGGACTCCTTTGTTACTATCTTGCTAGCCTTATTAGATAATCCCTTTAGTCACTCAATACTTCCCGCAGGATAGGAAGCCCTTTGGTACCTCCTGAGCGGTCATTTAATACATAATCACAAGACAGACCCTCAACCGAATCACTTGAGGAAGCGGACTAACGTGGGTATTACCAAGCTCGTACCCAATAGCCATTTAATGCTTCTTGATTATGGGGAGATGAGCTACGTGATCACTTAATACCCTTTAAAGTGTGGATCTAACTGCTTTAATACCTTTACCCTGAATAAGCCACATTATGAATTATTTCCTTTTCAAGGTTTCCTCTTTTGGGACAGGAGGCAGGTGCCTCGCTCTTAAGATAGACCTTTATTTTAAGGAAATAACCCTCGTTACGTAATTAATTATCGTTATGGGTTCCTATGGTTAATGATATCTCACATCAGTTTTACATATAACAGACTATTGGAAAGTGCAAATTCTGTCGAATACGTTAACTGACCTCGCATCATTAACCTACTAGGTCGAATTCCTATTTCAAATTACAATAATCCTAGATTAACTAGGAATTTATAACCTCCTATCTTAGGATATTTATTTATTGGTTTACTTATCAGACTTAGCATTTACTACGCTAATTCATCCCCTTTAGTTCCCATTTTTCTATTCCTTTTATTATTACTAACTTGGTTATCTGCCACTAATCATCCTAACAGTCATATTTACTAAGGCATCAATTAACCTATTAAATGCCATTTATGACAGTTAACGGTCATATTTTCCTAAGACATTTATTTTCCTATTTAAACCAGTCCTATTTTAAGTTCTAATCTATTTATTATAGCTCCTTAAACTTTTCTATATTACTATAATTTGATTAAATTCTTGTTTTCCTATATATATATATATATGCCTATAGGTATTATTTATTTACTTCCCTACTTGGAGCTACAATTCCTATTCCTAACATAATTTAAATTATAACCATTTGCCTGTTAAATTTATTTCCCTAGTCAAAGATGGTTACAACATTCCTTTTTTTTATGACCTTATTTATAGTAAATCAAATCCATTTATTGCTACAAAGTTCATAATACCTATTTTCGTTATTTATGGATTATATTCCATATACATTTCCATAAAAACGAAAACTATTCAAACATACAAAAATATCAACCAACATTTATTATAATAATATATTTGCGTTATTTACGTAGATTCGAACGGATATGAATATTTATTTATTTAAGAGCATTTAACGTAGTTACTATGTTTTATTTTATTATTAACCATTTATGTTTTAGTCTAAATTAACGATCAAAACAAACCTTTTTATGTTTAATATTGTTTATGATTCAAAATCTTATAAAAAAAGTTAATAATTTTAATTATTGTATATTTTCCCAAAATAATTAAAAAGAGAATATAGACATATTTCAAATCACAAGAAATAAATAATATTTTTTTTGGAACTGTTGTTGTAAACTACGTATAAATATAAGTAAACACATCCCTTCCTAATTATTTCATACATATTTCTTGCTGATTTGAAACAATATCCTTTTTATTAAAAAGAACAAAAAGGACATTTCTACAATAACCACGTAAAACCCTAACACCATCAAATGGAAACAAGTGTAATCTTTTAATCTAGATTTACATAAACCTCAAATTAACACCAAAACCAAGGATCTGGAATTAAACCACAATTTTGAAAATGGTTTTGAGACTGTAGATCTAAGGTGTATACAGTAACCACAACAACATAAATACAATTGTAGGCAATAATATAATAAACTAAATAGGCCTACAAATTCTGATATTCAAACCACAACCTATTATTTTAGATTTGACAAAAACAATAAACAAATCTGATAAATTTTTAGGCATACATTTTAGATCTATTTCAAATGAACTAATCAGGTAATTATAAACGACATATATGAATTTCCCACTTACCTGGAAGTTATCCAAATATGAATTTGAATAAACCTTTAGGCCTACAATTCCCAAAATCTTACATATCTACACTTATTCCAAAAAGGGGATTCTTTTAGATTCGTAGATTTGCAAGAAAATAGGAAAGAGGGAGGAAATCTGAATGGAAGAAAGCCTAATCGTAGCATCATCTCTTTTGCACATGAATTTGATTCTATTCTTCTTCAATTTATGTTTGTTTAATTATGTATATATTTAGATTTGATTTAGAAGAGATTTGGAAGAAGAGGGAAATGACAAAGCTTCGCTGCTACCTTCAAAATTATGTGTAAAAGAATGGGGTCTAACCCTTTATTTATAGGGATTAGAACGGTCCTAGACCGTTAGATTAGTTTTAATAAAAATCCATCCGTTATAAAAAAATACCCTCAAAAACTTAGCCGTCACTGGGCATTTTCGACCAGAGGGGTCGACCCCCAGGTCGACCTCCCGATCGACCGCTCTAGATAAATTCGCGCAGCGGGGCTAGGTTATATATGGTATAATATTTATTATATATTCTGTTGATTTATTTTCCATCCGTTTTCATATCGTCCGTAATTTTTTCATATTGAATCCATTCATGAAGTACCAGACATGAAAGTTCACCGGAATTTCGTCGCGAATGCAATAGTGCAAGTTTCATGGTCAAATTCCATTTTCAAAGCCTAATTAAATAACTAAATTAACTATTAGCAAAATTTCGAGTTGTTACATTCTTCCCCCTTAAAAAAAATTCATCTTGAAATTTTACCAATGACCAAGTCATGGCTTTGGCGCCTAATTATCCTAAACTAAACAACAATTATTGTTCATCAAATTTTACAACCAAGTGCGCATATGGACGGTGTACGTAATGCATCATAACCACAAAACATGTATGCATATTGATTCTTAATCAGATCCTCTTATATGGATGCATTTTATTTTGAAAACACTTTTGAAAAACATGATGCAAAACATCCTAAATATAATGGCAGTTCTATATGAATACAAATTTTGAAAACATTTTCATCCGTAATCCTCACACAACCATGAATAGAAGTGTGAAGCAACCAATTTTTGCATCCTAATCCTACCATCCAATTTACTAGCGCGTCTAAATCATCTTCTATTTATTCTCCTAAACTGGAAAAAGGAAATTAAGACAGAGAAATTTAACATTCCTTTCGCTTATAAATATTCCAATCCCCATCCTAAAGTGGATTTTTTCCTCAATAGTCCCAAAATACTCCTGAAATTTTCATTTGTGGACTACAAAGAAGGCATGACACAAGTTCTAAAATGTAGAACGAGTTAATAAATAACTCGCATGCATCGTCGATAAGGTATGGAAACAACGTTTCCTCGGCTAAAATAGTCTTTTCCTTGTTGTTAGTTAGCGTACTTAACACATCGTCGTTCCCAATGCACCGCTAAAACACGCAAACAATCATCCAAAAATCTTCCTTATACTTTTCATGTGATTAAAAATCGAAAATTTTCTATCAAAATAAATTTCCGCTTGAAAAATTCTTTATGCAAAACCTGAAATTCCTTTTGGTGATGTTCACCTTCCATATCGGAATTATATAAAAACAATATTTTAGTAACATGCGCTTTACTATATTCAAACCATCTATTTTTATACTAAATAGATGTTTAGACATATATAAGCTACCGTACCCAAATCTATGTTTATAATAAATCAGTTTTTATAGGAAAGTAAGAACAGATAAAAACATAAAATTTTAAAAAGGAAAAAGGTTTGTTCATATTTTTTTCAAACAACATTTGCAAAAAGAAAAAAAAATCGCAGAAATTTAAATGATCCAAATCACATCTTAGCATTGAAGGAAGTTGGTCGCGCGAAAATGCGAAAACCGAAACCACACAAGAAAATTCAAAAATAAATTTTAGCTTAAAAGGAACAGGTGACAAACACATGACGAACTAACGCAAAAACCCATCCATCGCTAAAATTTATCTATAATAGATCTTTATACTTTCCAGCGCTAAGACAACTGTTGTTAGATAAGAAAATGAGATTCCATTCAAATAGATAAGCCGGAATAACACAATATATTCTAAACATAGAATCTCATTAATCGTCATGTGATTTCAAAGACAACACTAACATTTAAAACAAACACACTACAACAAAGATGAAATATTGGAAAGGAAAATACACGATACAAGATACATGATACACAAGACACAGGCTAACACCCCCTAAACACTGCGAGATAGTCGGGCTCCACCACCGGAACTCAATCCGTTGCCATGCTCATGCCATGAACGTAGTATGGAAGAAATGCAACCAATCTTGTGCGCATTTCGACACTGCTTCTTGCGGATCTCACAAAGCTCGGCCGGGATATCGCGAAGGATGGTGTAACGACCCACATTATATGTATCAAAGGATCACAGAATATTTATTTTATTTTAATATGAAGTCGTATGGTCGTGTAACTTTGGGAAATGACTATTGGGGTCATTTCTCATGTTCACGATTTTTGCCGATTTTTAAATGACCGTTTTGCCCTTGGCGAATCTTGTTTCGCCTATAACTTTTGATTGGTAAGGAGTTTTGACCTGAAACCACTTCCATTGGATTCAGATGATGGTTTGCCATTCCATAGAGTGGTCACATTGATCAAATGGACTTACTATTTGGGAGACATGGCTGAAATAAGGTTTAGAAGGTGAAAAATAGCTTAAACAGGCTTAACTGGGTAATTAGTAGCTATGCCCATAACCCATTTCGGGATTAGGATTATGGAAGGGCTGAAAGGGCTAGGGTAAACACTTTTTTGTCATTTTTCCAGCCGCCACTTACCTCTCTTCAACCCTAACAATGGCTTCCACTTTCTAAATCACCTCTTAATCACTTTGTAATCACATATTAGCCAAATCAACATCAAATTAAAGCGGATTATCATAGAAATTGAAGAAGAGCTGCTGTATGGCATTGGGATTCGAGCCATATTCTCTAAAGTTTCAGATCTGAGTTTTATAATTGGCTAAGGTGAGTGATTTGCATTATTTTTCACTAATTAGGGGTGATTAGTGTTAATTAACGAAATTATGCACGGTAAAAGTTTGGAAAAATATTTAGAAATTCCGAAATATTATTTTAGGCCTCTTTTAGAAATTTGGGTTAATTTGAACATATTTTGCTAATCCTAATGTTAGATTTGATTAAACATGATTAAGGCAAAAATATGGGTTTTGGATATGTTTGATCCATATCGACATGATTATTCATCGTTTTGGTGTTTATGGTTGATGTTATATGTTGCTATTACTGTTTGGAATGCTTTGTGATTGTATAATATAGTTAGAATGGTCGAAAACGCCGTCGTATGGCGTAAATTGCTTGCTGGAAAAGTTGCAGAAATTGGTCAGACACCCCTGTTCGTGAGACACATGTCACGACCCGACCCGGTCGCGAGACCCCCTCCACGAGCCGCCTCCAAGAGCTGAAGCACCCCATGAACCATAAATTGATGTCACGGGTCAGCGCCAGGAGGTGAACCACGAACCAAACTCACGAACCAGACCGGATGATGCTCCACGACCGCTACTCAGGAAGTACCACGAACCAGGTCCATGTGAGGACCACGAGCTGGACCAGAAGGCCACGACCAGAGCAGGGTTCACGAGTGGGTCCTACGACCCGAATGTAGTCCACGAGCGGGTCACAAGTCACGGACCGGAGCATCCACAAACCGCGAGCTGAGCAGAGGACTTGAGCATTGAATCGAGACTTGACGAAGGGTATGAGATGAATTGAATGGAAACTAAACCACGAACGGGAGGAGACCAAGACATGAGATGCAAAGGTAGTCCGAATGAGAAGTCGTGACTCAGGATCTAAACGGGAACCAACGGATTGACTTCATGATTGGACTTTGTTGCGGGACGTGTGCAAAGGGGTTATTGATGTCCACAACTTTAGTTCACCACTGAGGGACGGATGTTAGGCTATGGGTCAGTGCAGTGGAGTCGTCAGGACTTCGAAGGGCAAAGTGATCGTAGCATGGATATGAGCCAGTGCAATGGAATCATTGTGACTTCCATGGGGAAAAGTGGACTAGCAAAGGATTAAGGGTTGAGGATCAGTGCAATGGGGTCATTATGACGCCCAAAGGCAAAGTGATCATAGTAAAGGACTGGGTGAGCGAAGTGGTGGAAATCAAATGCTTTACGCACTGAGTGAGAGACGTGAGGATGATCGCTATGTTTGATTGTTTGCTATCATCATGACATGCACACTTCCACTATACACTTTATGTTAGTGTTACCATAGAGTATTGTACATCCTGTTGTGCTAACTCTTTGGTTGTGGGTCCAGGTTCAAGTATGATTTATTTGTACCTGTTATTGCTTTGCTTTGCTGCTTATCGCTCATACCAGACTTTTATCTGACCCAGAGTTTTATGTCTCTTCTTATTACTCCGGGTGCTTTTAAATGGGCAAACTAGAGACAGGTTAGGTGGTATGCACAAGTAGCTGTCCAGAGACGAGTAGAAGGCACCCGCGTACTATTTATACATATACTCCCTGTGTTGTTGCTAGTCACTACTTTGGGCATTAGTGGTGTACTTCCTTCTTTTTGCTTTGGAGACAGTATCTTGAAAGTTGTAATAATTGGTTTTGGATCATAAGCTGTATTTTGGATTTTCCACTGCTATGATGGTTTAGTTTCAGCTTATGCACTGTCTCGTCTGTTTTATGTCAAGACATGTTATCATTATATTTTATTCCATGCGCTGTGAGACATACTACAGGTTCTTTGTTGATTCATAGTTTTCCTTGATGACCATCCCGTGTTGGTCGGGCATTGGCACATCATATTTTGGGGAAATGTCGGCTGGTCCGGGGCAGGCCATCACACTTGGTATCAGAGTTCTAGGTTGCGTAGTTTAACCTAGGGAAGACATCAAGGAGAGATAGTACACGTATATGAGAGCGCGTATTTGTGATATTTTGGTTTTCAAAAGCTATATATATATACTATTTGTAACACCCCACCTCCGCCAGGGTAACTCTTGCAAGCACACTAGCTTTGGAGGGGCGTTAAACAAGGTAAACATGCATGCAGATATCACAAGACAGAACATATAAGTAAAACAGAGTAAACAAAGCAGCGGATAAAACTACTATTTCAAAACCATAGTCAAGTTACGTCAAAGTACTGTCATTATTTTCCAACTACTACAAGTCTAGAAAACATAAACTGAAAACTGGAAATAACATAAAGTAACCATCCCCAAAGTAGAATAAAGCCATAGCGAGCTCAAGTCCAAACCGTACATGAGCTATCCAGAAAAGCAGCTAAAGATCCAAGCTAGGTTCCAGTGTTCCCACCCTGTAAACCTGGGGGGGGGGGGGGGAACGGAAGAAAAGAGGCGAAAGAAACGGGTCAGTCAAAAAGACTGGTAAGTCCTATCTACTATTAGTATAAAAACTAATAAAGTTAACTGGTCATGTGAAGCAGAGATGAAACATAGGGTGATAACTAGCATGGTGAAAAGTTAACAAGATAGATCAAGTGTGGCATCACATATACAAGGTTAAGTTTTGCACCACGGGTGTACTAGCATTCTAACATGTCAAGTAAAAACAAGAATTGATCCCTTGGCCCAAGCTTGGCCCAATATCATGAGGTGACCTAAATCAAGGTCCAACTACACGGTCTAATTGATCGGCTCCCTATAAGCCTAACTCGTCAAGTGTCAGTGTCATACGGCCCAAACATGAAATGTAGTTAAACTGCGTTAGGTCCACCCTAGGGTGTATCAAGTCCTAGGGTGTCAACCTCGGACACCAATCAAGTATGCACAGTCTAGATCTACTGGTACCCGTGCCTGATTTTCCAACTCCGGACTATGTGCACGACCATAGTCCGCCTGGACCTACACCGGCGTACCTACTCAGCCGTCGTTTTGGTCGCTTACATGTCAGCCCAGTAATCTTGCCCCACCCTAGCCTAGTCCCTAGGGTCTTATGATACTATCAAGAGGGTTACTGCTGAAAAGGACCACGCAACTAGGATTTCTTAACGGGTTAAATGTGGTTAACCCGATCCAAACGTGGATTAAATTGGTTAAGTGTACCCAAGGTTCATGACTTAACCCCGATTAACCCATCAAGAAAAAATTGTTTAAGTATTAAGTGGACCATGACTTAACCCTAATCAGGAGGCATTAATTAACTTAATGTGCTTTAACCCCTCACATTAGACTTTGTTGTGGTTACTAGTTAAGCCGGGCGGGTCCGGGTAGCTTTACACCACAACTTGGTCTAACCTCGGGTTTGAGCACAACATGACCAACTTCTCACATTGGGTCCTATTGTTTGTAGCCACTAGTTAAGCCGGGCGGGTCCGGGTAGATTTATGCTACAAACTCAACCCAACCTCGAGTTGGCCATTCTCATGTTTTCTACATGTCATGTTCACGTTCGTGTTTTCAAGCATAAACACACGTCAAACTTTCTTGTCATATTTTCAAGTCATGTTCTCATGTTATTAAGTTTGCCCAACTACCCATAACGTATTCCCATCGCACGTAAATTCGTATCAACGCAAATGGATCAAAGAGGGAACATAACTATATGACAAGGTGGGCATAAGATGGGAAAAACTACCACAAATTAAACATGGTGACATTTGAGGCCAAAAGGGGTTCAACATACTAGCATATGGCCCCAACATGTATGATAGCATAAAAGGTGACTTGGCCTCATACATATCAACTAGCATAAGGGTGATTTGGTCACAAGCTAGTATGAGGATGCTTTGGCCACAAGTTAAACATGGCGGCATATGAGGCATAAACAGGTTCATAAGCTTGCATATTACATCATAGGCCTCAAAACATGCATAATATCAACTTAAGCAAATAGGTGAAACATGATTATGAAGGACATAGGATGATGGCTAAAAGTTCGCATATAGCATTATTAGGCTTCAAAAGTATGCATAAAACCAAACTTAGCATATAAGTGATACATGGTGATAAATGACATGTAGAAGTTGCTAGAAGTACGCATTTAGCCTCACATGCAAGTTATCATAAGGGATATGATAACTTCCATGTTGCCAAAATGCAACCTTTAATATAAAGCTTGAAGCTTTTAGCCCACAAGGTCAAGGTGATAGGTTTTCAAATATGCATAGAATATATTCATGCATAACATGATAAGATCAAAGCATATATCATACTTAGGCCCAAACTCAACTTGCAACATATCACATTTAACTTCATAGTTAGAATCTAAGAGTAGTATAGGGCTTACAATGCTATGAAGACTAGAATTAATACAAAATAAGATTGAGACGAAGCCACACTAGCAAATCCGCAACCAAAGACGATAAACTCCACTTCAAGACTTGAGAACAAGAAGGAATAACCCCAAAGACAAAGAAAGATGGCTCTTTTACTTAAGAAAGATGGCTCCTTTATGACATAGATTGATTTGAGACACTCATGCTCTCATGAAGAAGGTGGAGGCCATGATTAGTGAACATTTGGGCAGCATTTAGTTGTAGGAATGATTAATGAGGGTTTAGGCTAGGTATTAGGGTCTTTTTATAGAGTTTAGGATTAGTTTTAGCCATAGGATTAACCCTAAATCAAATCCGAGCCATCAAATCACGTCACTAGCCAACAAAACAGGTCTAAACAGCCCAATTAAGTGCACCAGGCCGACCTGGCCGACCAGGGAGGTCGACCCCCGGGTCGACCCCCAGGTCGACTCTAGTGTCGACCTGGTTGGGGGGGAGGTAGACCCTAGTGTCGACCCCCCTGTCGACCTGTCTGGGCGGGAATTTTCCCGCCCAGTCTGTTTTGGCTGAATTTGAATTCTAAATTCAAATTTGAACTGTTTTTGAACTTGAAATTTTCTGAAAACTTTGACGGGCCATAACTTGGTCATACGGACTCCGATTTTCGAAAACTCAGACTCTATTTCGTGTATTTTTCCGAGACGAACGCAATGGCATAGCCCGTTTCCCTTGATTCAGATTTTAACATTTAATTCTGCCTTGATTTATTTTATAACATGTTATTCAAAAATACGGGTTGTTACATCCTCCCCACCTTAAAGGATTTCGTCCCCAAAATCTTCAAGTTAGGAAGAACGTATCCTACCATCCATCATCCATCTACTCAAAACATCATCCAGGAGTAATCATTGTCCTTAAAAGATTCTAAATGCTGTATGAACATATGCAAAGGTGTGTGTATATGTACTTATCTAATGCGAAAATCAGGCGGTTACTGATTCAGTAAACCTCCTTAATGCAAAATATGTTAGTGTAATGAGTCCATATGTATGAGAATTCCTAATATAATCCACAGTCTCTATATGAGTGCACATAACATCCATCCATATGCAACATCCATGTGATAGCATACAAGTTTTCATCCATGAATAAGCATAAACACTCATGCATATGCGGTGTGTGAGCCGATCTTAGTGCCCAACGTGTATCATGCATCCACGAGTATCCACTTGTAAACACTTGCAACCACTGGCAAACATCAAGCATAACATGTTTCAAATACATGTTTCAACCAAGGGTTTCTACCTATGACAAGATCTACGAAACAAGATAAACTAGATAAACATGGATAGCAAAAGAAAGATATACCAACTAGGAAAAGAGATTGAAAATGTATCCTAAAAAAGAAATGGATAAAGCACACGCATCTTCTCCTTGGTTTCCCAAGTTGCGTCTTCCTCTGTTTCACTCCATTGCGCCTTAACAAGCTTAACTTCTTTGCTTCTTAGCTTCTTTGTCTCCGTTTCCATGATACGAATCGGAGCTCGTCTCAGGGTTGCCTCTTCCTCTACCTCCATGTCTTCAAGAATACTTGGTTCAACCACTTCGGCGGATCTGTGCAAACACTTCCGAAGATGCGAGACATGAAAGACATTATGCACTCCAGCCAACTTCTCGGGCAATTCCGCCTTATAAGTCATCTTCCCAACTCTTTCTATAGTAGGGAAGGGTCCTACGATCCTTAGTGTCAGCTGCCCAAAATGAACAATATTTCGCAAAGGAGAAATCTTCACAAATATCTCCAACTTTAAATTCTAAGTCTGTCCTTCGCTTGCCTGCATAGGATTTCTGTCTGTCTTGGGCCGTTTTCATCCGCCTTCGAATCAATTCAACCCTCTCGGATGTGTCCCTTATCATGTTGGGCTCAATTATAAGCTTATCCGTCGTCTTCCCACCAACATGTTGGTGGCTTGCACGGCCTTCCATACGAAGCTTCGAATGGTGTCATTCCTATGCTTGCTTGGTAGCTGTTATTATAAGCAAACTCTACAAGAGGAAGGTGGTCTTCCCTAGTACCACCAAAGTCAAGAACACAAAGTCTCAAAAGATCTTCTAGCATTCTATTCACCCTTTCGGTTTGGCCATCCGTCTGGGGGTGATATGTTGTACTCAGATTCAATCGCGTACCCATCGCTTCTTGTAAACTATTCCAGAACTGGCTAGTGAAAATTGGGTCACGATCGCTAACTATGCTAGAAGGAACTCCATGCAACCGCACTATCTCTCGAAGATAAACAGATGCTAGCCATGATACGGTCCTCTTGCTTTTCACCGGAATAAAATGGGCTCTCTTTGTAAGTCTATCAGTTATTACCCATATCCCATAAAGCCCAAATAGTTTGGTGACGAACATCTTCACCCCGACCATATATCACAAATAGGCGAGTCATACTCCTTATGGGGTTTGCCAAAACTGGAGTTGTGGTAAGGGCTCTCTTGAGCCTTTGAAAAGCAAGCTCACACTCCAAGTCCCATGCAAAGGCTAAGTTCTTCTTCGTCAACTTAGTAAGAGGGGCCGAAATCTTAGCGAAGTCCCTGATGAACTTCCTATAGTAGCCCGCTAGACCGAGAAAGCTTCTTACTTCGGTTGCATTCCTAGGAGTCTTCCAGTCTTGAACCACAACCACTTTCGCGGGATCCACCGCTATGCCTTGCTTAGAAACTATATGTCCAAGAAACCGAACTTCCCTTCTCCAGAAATGACATTTGGAGAACTTGGCTTTCAACTGATGCGCCCTAAGCGTATCCATCACTTCCTTGAGATGCCTAGCATGCTCTTCCCCATCCTTTGAGAAGATCAGAATATCATCCACTAAGACAACAACAAACTTGTTAAGGAACTCCCTGAACACCCTACTCATCAAGTCTACGAAGTAGGCGGGTGCATTAGTCAATCCGAATGGCATGACTAGCCATTCAAAGAATCCATCTGGAGTCCTAAACGCAGTTTTATCAATGCTATCCTCAGCTACTCTAAGCTGATGGAATCCGGTGGCTAGATCAAGCTGAGAGAAAACAGAAGCACCAACCAGCTGGTCAAAGAGATCATCAATCCTCGGTAAAGGGTGCCTATTCTTCTTTGTCAGTTTGTTCAACTCTCGATAATCAACACATAGGCGAAGCGAACCATCTGCCTTAGTAGCGAATACCACCGGAGCACCCCATTCTGAAATGTTTCGCCTATTGAAATTTTTCTCAAGCTACTCCTTGATTTGCTTACCGAGCTCTCTTCTTTCACGTGGGGCCATGTGCCTAACGGGCAATGATACTGGCTTGGCATTATCGACTAGATAAACGCGGAAATCTATCCCTTGTTTTGGGGGTAACCCCCTTAACTTCTTCAAAGACATCAGGATAGTCTCGGACCACCCCTACAGGTTGCAGATCATCGATGGATGAGTCAAGAGATTCAAGATAACATAACATGATGGGACCTCTAGGATTACAAGAAATTTCTAGGGTATTACCGAGGCGAGTCATAAGCCTCACTACCCTATGCTCACAGTCAAGAATGGCTCCATAACTGGACAACCAATCCACACCCAAAATCAACCCGTATCCCGTGAACCCGAGAACATAAGCATTACACGTGAATTCCACGGTCAAGATAGAAATCTTCAAATCCACACAAATCATAGATAGATGGGTGGAACCCCTAATTGGATTTGAAACACAAACGGGATCCTCAACTAGACTAGTACTTAGGTGCAAACTTTCAACAATGTCAGAAGAGATAAAACTATGCGATGCGCCAGAATCAAATAAGGTGCGAACAGGAAAATCAGAAATATAAACAAGACTTTCTACAGAAATGCTACCTCGGTCCTGAACTGGAGCAGCATTGAGAGCATGCACTTGCCCTCCAGAAGGTCCTGCACGCTGATTTTGTCCTTGCTTCTTGGGGCAATCCTTGCTAAAATGTACAGATTCTCCGCAATGAAAACACTCGTCTAACTTCCTCTTCTTCTTCCTGCAATCTTTGGCTATGTGCCCAACGATCCGACAGAACTTGCACTTCCTTGTTTCCCTGGTCTTGTTGTCATTGCGATTGTTGTTGCCCTTGTTCCCCTTCTTGTTGTTCTTGTCTCTTTTCTCGGTATCTTCCTTCTTGCCTTGGGACTCATTTGCCTTGACCTCCTTCTTGCCACTCTTATCTTCCTCTTGAAGTAGGGCCATATTCACCAAACTCTCGAAGGTCGCCCCCAGGGGTATATGAGACATGGCCAAACCGCGCAATGGCTCATTCAATCCTAGAGCAAAGTGTAGGGCCTTCTTCCGAGCTGTGTTTACCAATTCTAGACCGAACTGAGCAAGTTGATTAAACTTATCCACGTATTCCCTAACGGTCATGTACCCTTGCTTTAGAGATAGGAACCTCTCCATCTGAAGGTTCTCTTCTGTCAATGATAGAAACTTTAGTCCAAACCTTCTCCTAAAGTCATCCCAGGTCTCAATTGGTCTAGTAGTGGTGGTGACTACCCACCAATAAGCAGCTTCCCCTTTTAATCGCCATACCGCCAACAGAACTTTCCTACGATCTTCCACATCAAAGATAGCAAAGAGGTCTTCAGTTTCCTTTAACTAGTTTCTTGCCTCCACAGAAGTCTCCGTTCCGACAAAATTCTTGCAACACATCGCCTTAAAGTCTTTGCAGAGCTCCGCGAAATCCGCTTGTGTATGCTGAGGAGGAGGAGGAATATCCGCGGGGCCGGCTTCATTCGCCCTTGCCTCCATGTACCTTCTAAACCAAATAGGTACTGGTACACCCTCTGGGATGGCAAAATCATCGGCCATACTGAAACGAAGGAAAAAGATGGATAGATTCAGAATGAGGAAACGAAGGATAGTGCTAATGGCTTTTGGGGAATAGCCTTTTAAAATAACTAGACTTTTCTTGGAAAATACTTAATTGGTTTTGAAAATAGTTTTTCAAAAGGTAAGTTTTAAAAAACACTTTTGCTCAAATCTTGTAAACCTTATGCTCTGATACCAAATGTAACACCCCACCTCCGCCAGGGTAACTCTTGCAAGCACACTAGCTTTGGAGGGGCGTTAAACAAGGTAAACATGCATGCAGATATCACAAGACAGAACATATAAGTAAAACAGAGTAAATAAAGCAGCGGATAAAACTACTATTTCAAAACCATAGTCAAGTTACATCAAAGTACTGTCATTATTTTCCAACTACTACAAGTCTAGTAAACATAAACTGAAAACTGGAAATAACATAAAGTAACTATCCCCAAAGTAGAATAAAGCCATAGCGAGCTGCAAACCGTACATGAGCTATCCAGAAAAGCAGCTAAAGATCCAAGCTAGGTTCCAGTGTTCCCACCCTGTAAACCGGGGGGGGGGGGGGAACAGAAGAAAAGAGGCGAAAGAAACGGGTCAGTCAAAAAGACTGGTAAGTCCTATCTACTATTAGTATAAAAACTAATAAAGTTAACTGGTCATGTGAAGCAGAGATGAAACATAGGGTGATAACTAGCATGGTGAAAAGTTAACAAGATAGATCAAGTGTGGCATCGCATATACAAGGTTAAGTTTTGCACCACGGGTGTACTAGCATTCTAACATGTCAAGTAAAAACAAGAATTGATCCCTTGGCCCAATATCATGAGGTAACCTAAATCAAGGTCCAACTACACGGTCTAATTGACCGGCTCCCTATAAGCCTAACTCGTCAAGTGTCGGTGCCGTACGGCCCAAACATGAAATGTAGTTAAACTGCGCTAGGTCCACCCTAGGGTGTATCAAGTCCTAGGGTGTCAACCTCGGACACCAATCAAGTATGCACAGTCTAGATCTACTGGTACCCGTGCCTGATTTTCCAACTCCGGACTATGTGCACGACCATAGTCCGCCTGGACCTACACCGGCGTACCTACTCAGCCGTCGTTTTGGTCGCTTACATGTCAGCCCAGTAATCTTGCCCCACCCTAGCCTAGTCCCTAGGGTCTTATGATACTATCAAGAGGGTTACTGCTTAAAAGGACCACGCAACTAGGATTTCTTAACGGGTTAAATGTGGTTAACCCGATCCAAACGTGGATTAAATTGGTTAAGTGTACCCAAGGTTCATGACTTAACCCCGATTAACCCATCAAGCCCAAATTGTTTAAGTATTAAGTGGACCATGACTTAACCCTAATCAGGAGGCATTAATTAACTTAATGTGCTTTAACCCCTCACATTAGACTTTGTTGTGGTTACTAGTTAAGCCGGGCGGGTCCGGGTAGCTTTACACCACAACTTGGTCTAACCTCGGGTTTGAGCACAACATGACCAACTTCTCACATTGGGTCCTATTGTTTGTAGCCACTAGTTAAGCCGGGCGGGTCCGGGTAGATTTATGCTACAAACTCAACCCAACCTCGAGTTGGCCATTCTCATGTTTTTTACATGTCATGTTCACGTTCGTGTTTTCAAGCATAAACACACGTCAAACTTTCTTGTCATATTTTCAAGTCATGTTCTCATGTTATTAAGTTTGCCCAACTACCCATAACGTATTCCCATCGCACGTAAATTCGTATCAACGCAAATGGATCAAAGAGGGAACATAACTATATGACAAGGTGGGCATAAGATGGGAAAAACTACCACAAATTAAACATGGTGACATTTGAGGCCAAAAGGGGTTCAACATACTAGCATATGGCCCCAACATGTATGATAGCATAAAAGGTGACTTGGCCTCATACATATCAACTAGCATAAGGGTGATTTGGTCACAAGCTAGTATGAGGATGCTTTGGCCACAAGTTAAACATGGCGGCATATGAGGCATAAATAGGTTCATAAGCTTGCATATTACATCATAGGCCTCAAAACATGCATAATATCAACTTAAGCAAATAGGTGAAACATGATTATGAAGGACATAGGATGATGGCTAAAAGTTCGCATATAGCATTATTAGGCTTCAAAAGTATGCATAAAACCAAACTTAGCATATAAGTGATACATGGTGATAAATGACATGTAGAAGTTGCTAGAAGTACGCATTTAGCCTCACATGCAAGTTATCATAAGGGATATGATAACTTCCATGTTGCCAAAATGCAACCTTTAATATAAAGCTTGAAGCTTTTAGCCCACAAGGTCAAGGTGATAGGTTTTCAAATATGCATAGAATATATTCATGCATAACATGATAAGATCAAAGCATATATCATACTTAGGCCCAAACTCAACTTGCAACATATCACATTTAACTTCATAGTTAGAATCTAAGAGTAGTATAGGGCTTACAATGCTATGAAGACTAGAATTAATACAAAATAAGATTGAGACGAAGCCACACTAGCAAATCCGCAACCAAAGACGATAAACTCCACTTCAAGACTTGAGAACAAGAAGGAATAACCCCAAAGACAAAGAAAGATGGCTCTTTTACTTAAGAAAGATGGCTCCTTTATGACATAGATTGATTTGAGACACTCATGCTCTCATGAAGAAGGTGGAGGCCATGATTAGTGAACATTTGGGCAGCATTTAGTTGTAGGAATGATTAATGAGGGTTTAGGCTAGGTATTAGGGTCTTTTTATAGAGTTTAGGATTAGTTTTAGCCATAGGATTAACCCTAAATCAAATCCGAGCCATCAAATCACGTCACTAGCCAACAAAACAGGTCTAAACAGCCCAATTAAGTGCACCAGGCCGACCTGGCCGACCAGGGAGGTCGACCCCCGGGTCGACCCCCAGGTCGACTCTAATGTCGACCTGGTTGGGGGGGAGGTCGACCCTAGTGTCGACCCCCCTGTCGACCTGTCTGGGCGGGAATTTTCCCGCCCAGTCTGTTTTGGCTGAATTTGAATTCTAAATTCAAATTTGAACTGTTTTTGAACTTGAAATTTTCTGAAAACTTTGACGGGCCATAACTTGGTCGTACGGACTCCGATTTTCGAAAACTCGGACTCTATTTCGCGTATTTTTCCGAGATGAACGCAATGGCATAGCCCTTTTCCCTTGATTCAGATTTTAACATTTAATTTTGCCTTGATTTATTTTATAACATGTTATTCAAAAATACGGGTTGTTACACTATTAGTATATCTTAGGATGAAGTCGCACTGCACTGACACCACTAAGGAGACGGTTAATCGTTTTCTATTTACAGATAAGACGTTGAGCCGATACACAAGGAGTACAGGTTCAGGGGCTAACAATAGGAATGTCCCTGACATGAGGACGATGTTCACTACCTTTATGAGGGAGATGCTTAGAGATGTTCAAAGAGCAGCTCCTAATGCTGCAAACGGTGGTGGTGCAGTAGTGCAGGCGCCCAGAGCCGATTTTGCCAACCTTAGCAAGATTATACTAATCTTAGTGGGAAGCCGTTCCATGGAACGGAGTTAGCTACGGAAGTTCAAGATTGGCTAGATAGCTGTGAGCGCATCTTTGAGGACTTGGGAATCGAGGATGCGATGAAGAGGAAGCTAGCATCGCGTCAACTCCAAGAACGAGTTATGAATTGATGGATCGCTATTAAAGCAGCTACTCTAGATGATCAAGTTACTTGGAATCAATTCAAGACCCGATTCGTGATAAGTTTATCCCGGCTGCTCAGAAATCGGAATTGTTTAGGAAGTTTTGGAGCTTAAGCAGAACGGAAGGGCAGTTTCAGAATATATTGCTGAATTTGATTCCTTGTCGAAGTATGGATTATCCCTTATCGATACTGCCAAGAAAAAGAACAAGAAGTTCATAACAGGCTTAGATGAGTACTTGGGGGAGAGGCTGATAAACCATATAAATGAGACATTCGAGTCTATCATGGGAAAGGCATTGAGATCATAGAACCTTTACCCTAAGTCAAAGACTGATGTTGTTGTTGTATCTGCAGAGAAGCCAAAGCTGCAAGCAGACGATGGAGGCATGAATAATTCCTAGAATAAGAGGAAACAGAATCAGGCCAAGGATGGTCAAAAGAAGAAGAATAAGAAAGATGTTGAGTGCTACAGCTGTGGCAAGAAGGGCCACTATACTAAGGATTGTAGAGCCAAGCCAGCGGACAGGAAGTGTTTCAACTGTGGCCAAGTGGGGCATCTCAAGGATAAATGCCAGCAACCCCCTAAAGAGAAGCAGATTATGAAAGCATATGTTATCATTGCTGTTCCTTCTTCGTCGAATGCCCCCAACTACGGAGGAGAAAGGAAAGAATGTCGTCATTTAAGGTATGCTTTCTATTTTTGATGTTCCTGTTCGAGTTTTGTTTGATGCCGGGGCTTCCCATTCTTTCATATTTAGTGACCTGGTAGATAGGTTGGGATTGGAGCCCGAGATAGTCGATAAACCTTTAGTTGTAACGAACCCGATTGGTGGTTCGACTAGCCTTAGTATGATTTGTCGTAGTTTGGCCTTGTCGAGTCATGGATGTATGTTTGCTTGTGATTGCTTTGTTTTGGTCTTTACTGGGTTTGGCGTTATATTGGAAGTCGATTGGCTCCAAAGGTATGGGGTGGTAGTGGACTGTGAGGGGTCTTCGGTGACCATTAGAGCGGACGATGGGCGGAGAGTACTGTTTGGTAGCCTACCTAGTGATGGAGTGATGGCTAGTTTTCTAAATTCCCTCGACATCCCGCATGATGAGTTGTCAGATGTGCCTATTGCTGGCGAGTATCCGAACATCTTCGAGGAAGTGACCGGACTTCCACCATACCGAGAGATTGAGTTTCAGATTGATTTAGTGAAAGATGCCAGACCTATAATGATGCCTCTTTGTCATATGGCGCCAAGGGAGCAGCGAGAGCTCGGGGTGTAAGTAAGCGATCTTTTAAAGAAGGGATTTATTAGAAGGAGTGTTTCCGAGTGGGGATCACCAGTTGTGTTTTCTACAGGCCGATGGTTCCCTTCGATTGTGTGTAGACTACCGCGAGTTGAATAAGGTGACAAGGAAGAATAAGTATCCTCTTCCGCAGATAGATGATTTGTTTAATCAGTTAAGTGGAGCAAGAGTGTTCTCTCAATTGGATCTTGCGACAGCTTTTCATCAACTCCGAGTAGCAGCTGAGAGTATAGCTAAAACGGTCTTTCGGACACCGTCTGGATTTTATCAGTGGTTAGTCATGCCATTTGGGTTGACCAATGCACCATCATATTTTGTGGATCTTATAAATAGAGTTTTCAGTGATCAATTGAATAAGTTTGTTCTTGTGTTCGTAGATGATATCTTGGTTTACTCGAGGACAGAGGAAGAACATAAGGAACATTTGAAGATAGTGATGGAGGCGTTGAGGAAACACCAATTGAAAGCAAAGTTTTCTAAGTGTCACTTCTGGAGGAGGGAAGTGAGATTCTTGGGCCATGTTGTTTCAGAGAATGGTATTGCCATGGATCCTGTGGAGGTGGCTACGGTGCAAGATTGGTTCAACAAACGTAAGAAGTTTCTTAGGGTTAGCTGGATATTATCGTAAGTTTATCCAGGACTTCTCCAAGATAGCGGCACCGTTAACTCAGTTGACCAAGAAGAATCAGGCTTTCGCTTGGGGCGAAAGGTGTGAGAATGCATTCAAGAACCTAAAAGAAAAGTTAACGTGCGCACAAGTGTTTGTTATCCCTAAAGGGAACGAAGAGATGACGGTATACACGGATGCATGTGGTACCGGACTAGGTGCAGTGTTGATGCAAGGAGGCAGGGTTGTAGCTTATGCAAGTCGGCAACTGAAACCGCATGAGAAAAGACACCCTACCCATGATTTGGAATTGGCAGCAATTGTGTTCGCATTGAAAATGTGGAGACATTATCTCTTGGGAGAAAGATTCGAGTTGTTTACCGATCACAAGTCATTAAAGTATCTCTTCTCCCAAAAGGATTTAAACCTTCGTCAGCAGAGATGGTTAGATTTTTTGGCTTCATATGATTTTAATATCGCATACACACCTGGAAAGGGCAACGCGATAGCTAATGCACTGAGTAGGAGACATACCAGTTGGGTGCTATGTTTCTAGAATGGAAGCAACTGGAATATATCGTAGGATATGATTTCAGACCTGTGTGAATTGGATCCGAAGATGTTAGCAAGTTTGACGATCAAACCGACCTTGATTGAGCGGATTGGTTCCGGTTAGAGGGACGAACCTAACCTATTGGAGATCATCTCCTCCAAGGTAGGGATGGATATCGACGGTGAGAAGATGAACAAGTATGGACTTGATCGAGATGGATGGCTTCGAAAGAGTGGAAAACTAGCTGTACCCAATGTGAATGGATTGAGAGATGAAGTGCTTAGAGAGTATCATCACTCGAAGCTGACTATACATCCCGATGGTAACAAGATGTATCAAGACATGAAGCAGACCTACTACTGGGAAGGGATGAAGAGAGACGTTGGAAAGTTTATATCCAAATGCATGAATTGCCAATTAGTTAAAGTTGAGTAGAAGAAGCCTAGTGGTTTGCTACAACCGCTAGAAATTCCAGAATGGAAATGGGAACAAGTCTCAATGGATTTCATCGATGGTTTACCAAGGACTAGATTGGGTCATGATAGAATTTGGTGATTGTGGATCGATTGACCAAAAATGCAAAGTTTATACCTGTTAAGTCGAGTGGAACAACAACTAAGTTAGCGGAACTGTATATGAAGTGGGTAGTGAGATTTCATGGAGTACCCAAAAGCATTGTAAGTGGCCGAGATCCGTTATTTACTAGTGGGTTTTGGAAGAGCTTACAAGAGGGGTTAGGGTCAGAACTACATCTCAGTACCGCATACCATCCTCAAACCGACGGTCAGACAGAGAGGGTGAATCGTGTATTGGAGGATCTCTTAAGAGCTTGTATATTGGATTTTGGAGGTTCATGGGATGACCATTTGCATATGGTTGAGTTCGCATACAATAATAGTTATCAGTCTAGTATTGGTATGGCTCCATTTGAAGCTTTGTAAGGAAGATCGTGCAACTCTCCATCATGTTGGTTGGAAACCGGTGATAAATTTATGCTTGGGCCAGATGTAATAAGAGAAACTTCAGATAAGATGAGGGTTATTTAACAAAGAATGAAGGCTGCCCAAGATAGGCAGAAAAGTTATGCTGATAAAAGATGAAGAGATTTGAGTTGGCAACTTGGTATTCGTCAAGATTTCTCCGTTAAAGAATGTGATTCGTTTTGGTAGAAGAGGAAAGTTGGCACCAAGATTTGTTGGTCCATTTCCAGTTCTTGAACTAGTTGGGAATTTAGCATATAAGGTTGGATTACCTGACAAGATGGCGGGAGTTCACAACGTATTTCTTGTTTCCCAATTAAGGAAGTTTGTGCACGACCCTGATTCGACGATTTCACCTAACCAGTTGGATGATATCGAAGTAGAACCCGAGGTGGTTGGGAATCGCGGACCGATTCGTATTATTGAGTACGATACGAAGCAGCTCTGAAGGAAGACGATGAAATTGGTCAAGATCCAGTGTGGTGACAGTGAAAACGACTGTACTTGGGAAACAGAAGAGAGTATAAGAAATTCATATCTAGAACTCTTTGCCTAGTAAGATTATAATTGCGATTTAGTTATTCTGCATGCTAAGATAGGTTTGATTTGTTTATTATGCATGTTTGGTTATCTGCAAACGGTTGATAGGCATGCAGGACTTCTTTCTATGATTTAGGTTAAGGAATTTTGGAGGCGAAATTTTTTAAGGGGGGAGAGTGTAACGACCCGCATTCTACGTATCGGAGGATCGTAGAATATTTATTTTATTTTAATACGAAGTCGTATGGTCGTATAACTTTGGGGAACGACTATTGGGGTCGTTTCCCATGTCCACGATTTTTGCCGGTTTTTAAATGATTTTGCCGCTGGCGAATCTTGTTTCGCCTATAACTTTTGACTGGCAAAGAGTTTGACCTGAAACCACTTCCATTGGATTCGGATGATGATTTGCCATTCCGTAGAGTGGTCACATTGATCAAACGGACTTACAGTTTAGGAGATATGGCTGAAATAAAGTTTAGAAGGTGAAAAACTGCTTAAACAGACTTAATTGGGTAATTAGTAGCTAGGCCCATAACCCATTTCGGAATTAGGGTTATGAGAGGGATGAAAGGTTAGGGTAAATACTCCTTTGTCATTTATCCAGTAGCCACTTACCTCTCTTTAACCCTAACA